>CM031238.1:326264864-326557364 GCA_018340775.1 Taxus wallichiana var. yunnanensis | reverse complement strand
TATTTAAATTTTATCAATAAATATCAAGCAATAAAGGGGTCACCTTCAATGTTTATTCATTTAGTCATTTCTCAACTTTATTATAAAACTTTTTATATTTATGTTAATGTTTCTCAAAATAATTTGGTTTCTTATCAAGTTCATGTTATTTAAATAACTCCCTAGTTATTTCAACAACTTGTATTTACATTCTGGCTCTATGGTTCTATGTTGCAGGTTACGTGCACCTCATTTTATCCTTTGGCACATTCTCTTGGTTGCATATTTCTCGCGTGCCCTTGCGTGCTCCTCCTTTGCTTCATCATTTCATTTGCATTTTCCTCTTTGTTCCATTTTCCCTCGTATGCACCCTCTGCGCATTCACCTTCTTCCCTACAGTTCATCCACCCTACGCGTGTGCCCTAGATTTGATGTTCAAAATTAGCTATGTCCTGGAACTCTTGTGCGCCTCGCACATTACTTTGTAATAGTTGTTCCTTAACCGTATGTTCCTTCCTCAAGTATTTCTCCCATTTCCTCCCACATGTGTTACCTTGGCATGCACCTTCCTTCTATTTTCCTTCCACTCCTCATTCTTCCGTGCACTTGCCTTTTCACCATCATGTACCACGTCATCATCTGACAAGCTTGAGTGTGCTACATGCAACCAATAAAATTACACCAACAAGGTGTCAAACCCTCACAACAAGTCATTCGATGACACGTGCGGGAATGAAAAAAGCTAACCAACACTTGACCAATTCTTCACCAATTAGTGTGTGCCACATGTCTCGCGTGCCCAGTTTGCACTACAGATCCTATGACAGTCATAAATTTTGTGTCATTTCTTTGATCCTTGGGTGCTCAGACTTTTTGGAAATCTGTTGACGTGGGCTACATGCTAGACCATTCAAATTTAAATTTAAGCAGGATTTGGTCGTGAGAAGTTGAAAAACATCTTTCACTCCATTAATAAATGGATATGATTGCTTCAACCACCCAATTCACTTCATATCTGACCCCTTTTATTCTCCAACATGTCAAACATACATGGAGAAGTGGACTTGACAGAATTGCAGGAATTCATTGCTGGTGGTTGAGTTTTCAAATCAGATTTCCCTCATTATCCTCTTTTCTCTTATGGATTTATCTATAAATGTAAGATCTTAGCTCATTGTAAAGGGTTAGACATTTTGCATCCTTTAGTGTTTGCTAAGGATCCTATATCTCTGCATTTTGAGTCGTAGACCTCTAGATCTAGTTCATGCATGTGAATATCGGCCTTCAGATGCCATTGTAACTAACTGTGCATACCTAGAAGTAATAAAAGCATCATTTTGTGAATTTCTTTTGCCTTAATGTGTTTATATTCTTCTTTCTTGCCTTTTTTTTACATTGTATGCTTGTTGTGTCACTTTAAGTTCCTTGCAGTTCCATTTTCTAGTTGTGTTTCATGAAATCGATGGTGTAAATGTGTTTTGGTTTGTGCTATGTGTGCCTAGCCTTCCTCGTACTTTCTCCTTCATTTTCACTCAGAACAGATAGTGTTCATCCCACTTTTCTTGGTGCTATCACCTCCCTTTTAGTTTATTTTTCCATTCTATTATCCTTCTATCCTTGGTCCCTTGGCATTTTTAGCTTGGTTTCCCTTCCAAAGATAATAGAGTAGTAGTAGAAATAGGTAGAGGAACCGACCTTCTCTGAAGATTTGTCTCAAGCGTGCAAGGTCCCACAACTTGGATATGGTTCCATTGTTGTTTCAAATGACTCGGTTCTACTAGATCTCGAGACATGAGTGCACGTTTGATGAACCTACGGTTCCTCAACGTCTTTCACATAATTATTCTATATGCATTCAAAATTCTCCACATGATTTTCAAATTCCATCCAATCTAGGTCCTAAAGGAGACCTAGTAGATAAACCACATAATAAAATAAAATAATTTATTATGGAAAACATATACAAATGATAAATGGATAAATAACGATAATATTTTGAGGTTTTAACTCTGAATTGCAAGTTTTAAGCTTGATATTTTATTTTTGTCCTAATATAGATTTTTTTATGGTGCTAAATTTCATCATAATCTTAACAATAATCGACACTTTTTAAATTATGACACTATTGCTTCAAATATTCGGTGGATATCTATTGAAACTTTAGGATTTTATTTACGTCAAACTAATTAGCAATAGTATATTTGCATAAACAAATCAATTTTCATTTTGGTGGGATTTGTTTTGAAAAAGAATTATTTTGATGGTGTCATTTTTGTGTCTAAAAATCTGAAATTGATATTGATTTTTTAACTTGAGGAACATGGGTGAATATTGATTTGAATTTCATGAACATGGTTATGAGTGATTTTTGATATTTTAATTTTTTAACAATTGAATCTTATGATTATTTGAAAAATGATAAATTTGTTATGTTTTTAATTTTAATTAAATTTGTACAGTTTAAATTCGTATCATGTAAGTATTTGAGAATATGTAAGATAATAGGGGTCAAAATGGGGAATAAGAGGCCATTTTTTCTCTAAAAATAACAATATGTGAAGTTAGTGGAACTTTTAGAGGCACCTAGTCAAATATTTTTGTGATGATGCAAGATGATAAATTGTGTCATTTTGTATTTAGTTTCTAAATATGTATTTTTTTCAATACCGGAAGAGATAATTATGTTAAATGTATACAATTCTAATAGTGACATAGCAAGTTTTGTGAAAACATAACAAAAGTGCATGTGTATGGACACACTTCTTTGAAGAAAACAAATGCATTTTGAAATGAAATTTCATACAAGGATTCAAAAAATATTGAATATTATTAAGAATTTTTTCAATTAATATAATAATTTTAAATGATTTTACAAGTCAAGAAATTAGGAAAAATGAAAATGCAAGTGTACAAACACAAATTTTTGAGCTTAATTTCATATATTTGATTTTTTTAAATAGTAGCCAATAATGAGTAGATTGTTGAGATATAAGTTTTGTAATTTGTTGGCTAAATCAAAAAAATAAGACTATTAGTAACACTAATGAATCAATCATAATGAGTTATGTTATGTAGAAATTAAGTAATAATTAAAAATAATAATTTAATAATTTATATTTGAAAACTAGATTCTTCCTCTACAAACAAATATATTTAAAAATAATACATAAATTTTTCAAATATTTTGTGCTGCGAAAAGGTGAATAAATATTCAAAATCCTCCAAAACCCTTATTGGCTAATCCAATGCAAGTCCAAAGATGAGTTAAGATCCCATAGCCAAAATCTAAGGTTGTTTAGGAGAGAAGAACGTATTTTAAAAAAATGGTATATGCCCTTTGTAAATATATTTTTTGATAATTTCTAGCACTACAAAGGGTGTATGTCCATTGCAATTTGTTGGTTAAAAAATTATAGTTGTGAATGTAGTCAACTTGATTCGGGGGATAACAATCCCTCCTCTTTCATGGGGAGGTTCCCTTATTCAAACCAAAATTGGGCCTAGAATATTTACAAATATACATTCTATTAAATATTGTTGAGGATGCTAGTTTCATTAAGTAATCTCATAATTTTGAATACAGAGGGAAAAAGGTTAAGAAAAGAACAAGCTTAGATGAAAAAAGGGAGTAGGAACAACACTTTAAAATAAGAAGGAAACAGATCTTATTTTAATCATGCATATCAATAAAAAAATTAGTAAAATACACATCTACATATAAAGGAAATCCATTGTTGTAAACAAGATACCAATTGAATCAAAGTTCAATGATTCTTGGAAAACAAGGATGAACTCAAAGTTTCATTATCCAAAACATGTATATGGTGCAAAGAATAGATAGAGATATGGAGGAAAAATAGACATGTTAAGAGGGAAAAGAGAATCTCTCTTCGTATTCAAAATTAATATCCTTTACATCAGATTTCCTAGCATCCAACCCTTTTACAATTAAAACTCAGGCCTTTTATAGGCAAGAGGGGAGGAATAACTACCCAAACTAACTAATTATTAATTAAGTGACTAATCACTTAACTAGTTAAGTCACTTTTGAAATGAATTTTACATTAATATTCTTTTACAAAAATGAATTCAATGAAAAAATTGAAAAAAAATAGCTAGAAGAAGGAAGAGAGGAAATAGAAGCAGTTCAAACTTTCAATTTCAACACGTGCGTTCGAGAAATTTGTGTATGAGATAGATATTTTCATTTCCTTTGAAACAATTATGTTTGAAAGATTAATCATCCAAATTTCAAGAGAATTTTCAGATTTATGAACTCATTCCTCCGTATTGGGATAAGCCCTTTGTAGCTTCCACTATTACATTATTCATCTCAGATAATTCTTCCATCTTATCCTTATTCACATTTTTTTGTCTTGTATAATTAATATTTAATAATATTCTTGAAGTTTTATTTGATTTGATATACCGAATTCTATTGGGATAAATTATCTTGGAAGAAATCGCAAAGGAGGGATCTAAGTTTGGAAAATATATCGACTTTAATGATTCTCCTTTCTAGATAACATTTTGTAACTCAGAGAGGCTTCTTTGAGAACTTTCATTTTCCATACTATACTAAAAGACCATGTACAATACATATTGTTTTTTAAATCATCAAAAATATTCTCCAAAAGGAGAATTTTCTCATCAGTACGGGCCATGATACAAAGATCTTGGATCACATAGGCACAAATATTCACCTCTTTTTCAATGTTTTTAATTCCTGTGTTGATTTACTTATGTACTAAAATAAAAATTTTATAAGTTTTTCAAGCCTCATCAATAAATCCCAAACCTATGATGTGAATCTTCTCCACCCATATCTATGTTGTCTTTCCTTGAGTTTCATGCTCGTGTACCTCAACAATTGATTTCAAATCAATATCATTTGTTGTAGAGATGTTGGGAGAGAGGCCAAGGGAGTTGGGTCTAACAGTACTATTAAAAGAGATGAAGGATTTGATGAAGGTGGATAAAATATGAACCTTCTCTTAAAACTATTCTTGGTTTTATTCCCTTCTCAACCCTCTCAATTAATTTAGAAATTGTCTCCTTGAGATTGTGTACATATCCTTTAGGGGTTGATTCTCCCAAGGATATTCTTGTTAACTCAAAATATGCTGCATAAACCTCTTGTTCACTCTTGTCTCCTTTGGGCTTATCAATTTCAAGGAATTTTTGTCCTAAGGCATCTAAGACTAGACGAGAGGTGGTTTTGGCTTTCTTAGGAGGAGGAGAAGTACCAAGGAGTGCAACAATAACATCATAATTAGGAACTTCAATTCTAGATTGAGATTTCTTTTTCTTACTATCAATCACGGGATATACTCAAGAGAAAGAATCTCCTAAAGATATACCTGAAGGAGATAATGCAAGTGCAAGTGGTGGAGGGAGAGGTTGAGAGGAAGAAACTTCCACGGTAGTTGTTATGGGGTAGGAATAAGGGATTCTTACATATATCTTAGGTCTCAAAGTACTTGTCTTCCCTAGGTACGAGTTGTTACTTCAACAATATTTTATTCCTCTTCATCATCTTCTTCACTTTCCTCTTCATGCCCTTATTATTCTTCTTTCTTTTCACTTCCTTCCTCCTCACTTCCTTCTTGTTCAGTTTCTATTTCTCTTCTCCTTGTTTAATTGCAACTTTCCCTTCTATTCCTTGTATTTCATCCTTCTTCTCGACTTATTTTTTTATTTATCTTTCCTTGCATATACCTTAGTACAAGGTATTGCTAAGAATAAGAAGGATAATCCTAGTGAGGAGTTATCTAATGATAAGGAGTTTCTTGTTGAGAAGTATTGAACTCGAAAAATATTTTTGAACCATTGTTTGGTTCTTAATAGGATAGGAGAATTAAGATCGTCTAAATTATCTTTCTCCTTTTGGTACCATTCAATAGTTGGGATAGGAGATAATTGAATGGAATTAATGAATTCTAGATAAAACATATCAGAATCATTCTCAACCATGCCCTTTGAAACTTCGTACAATTTTAAGTCCTACATTTTTTGAAGAGATATTTTGTAATACACTCTCTTCCTTACCTTAAAATCATCATCACAGTCGATCCCAATAATCCTCAATTGTAGGTGCATGTACGTTGGAGAGACGAAGTTTATTGCTAATGATTTTTTTGTAAAAGGATCCCTTTTTTGGAAAGGATGCATGTGAAAAGGAGAGATAGTTATCTTAATGTTTTGGGCATCAAGAGCAGACCTGCAAGTATAATTTCCCAAGGATATGGGAAATTGGATTCTAGATACTTTCTTGTCTCTACAAGTTCTATGGAGAATGTCCAATTTTCTATAAAGTTCTATTAGGATGATCTTGTCACTACTACAGTAAATGGGAAGCTTGTATGGGACTCCCTCAAACCCTGTTGTCCTGATGTATGAGAATTTATGGAATTGGATAAATAAGCTTCCATAAACATATATCATATATTTTACCTCTTGAGAGACTTTTCTAGTGACATTTACTTCTAGTAATCGACTAGTAACTTTGTGAAGGCATTATTGACTTTTACGGAGTGACTTTTTCTATTCTCATAGGTCAATTGAGTGTAAAAATAAAAAAATGGGAAGATTATGCCTACTACCCGTACTTGATAGGACAATCTAGATTATGTATCTAACAATGGTATAAATTAAATAAGAAGTCATGTAAAGTAATCTAGTTTAGTTGACACGGGTGATTTGTTGGGTCAGTTTTTCACAAATAATCTCCACCTTATTGAGAGTTTGATTACCTTCACAGATCAAGTTGATGAAGATAAACATCCAGTATTGAAATTCTTTGGTCGAGGAAAGACCCATTACTCTTGCAAGGAGTGTTATGATATCTGAAAATTCTTCAATGAAGTCACTTGTGTAGAGAGTATTTGGTAGCTTAGAAGGTTCTCTCTTCTTTGCTTTTAACCAAGACTTGGAGATCATTGATTGATATTTATTCGGGATTAGGTCAAACTCCTTTTGAGCATTATCCCAAGTCAAGACTTTGGATTTGTCGAAAGTGGGAATTCAAGGGTAGAGTTAATGTGGTGTGCATCTAACTAAGAAATCAATTGTCCTTATGGGTATTTCAAACATTAGTTTGAGGATTAAAACATGAAGCACGTGTCAAGACAATATCAGTACACTATATAGAAATAAGAAATACTCCAGCATGGCTAGACCACTACCTAAGATTCATTGAGCTAATGTGGTTGGGTTTTCATCTCTCATTATTTCCCAACATTCATTTAAATCCATATGTTTAATGTTAGTATCCCCTATTTCATGCAAAAAAGTCTTAAGGGATGAAATCGACTCATACCCAGCATACTTGAACTTCATCTTGCTCACATTCAAAACTCACACAGGGAATAATAGGCTCCTATAGGAAAATATTGATAAACCAAGGAGGAAGGGAACTAAAACAAGATAATGTCTTGAACGTGAGGAAAATAGTGATGAAATGTATTACCAGATGGATGAGAATGAAGATTCCATTTCAATGATCAAAATGCACAGGGACAAAAAAAGTTTACATTCAAAAATGAGGAATATATAGGACAAGGAATGGTTTATACTAGTGGACAATGCCCTTGCATTAAATAATTTCCCCTAAAGCCATTAAATTGGTGAATTGGTTCAAGTAGGGCCCAAGGAATAGTTCCTTGTGGGAAAGAAATGTATGTCTTGTCTAATTGAACGGTTAAGATGGGAAAGTTAGACGTTTGGGGAAAAAACTAAACTTCGGAACCGGGCCTAAAGTGTAGCGAGATAGGAATCATTTCCATGGGGATGAGGTATCAAAGTTGTCGAAAATGCAAGGAAGATCTGAAAATGTGGGACATTTCTGAAGGTTCCCTTTGGAGCTGACAAAGCTAACGAGGACCGAGGTGTGGAAAGGTGGAACTTTGGGGGATGTGAGGAACACGGGTAAAAGTTCCAAAACTTTCATCTTAGACTAATATTTATAACTTAATTAACGGTGCGGTCATAATGACAATGCGGGAACATGGGGAATGATGGAATTGTTCCTCATGTTCCTCAAATATCCGAATTTTCCAATTTTAAACTAACTAACTAGTGGTCGTCAAACTTTCACCCGTGTCTTGGATCTAGAGGAACCGATTCTTTTGAGATCACAAAGGGCTGTCTCAAATTTTGGGACCTTGCGTGCTTGAGATGGATCTCTAGAGAAGGTCGATTCCTCTATCTATTTCTACTACTATTGCTACTCCTAGTGTTAAAAGGAAAACTAAGCTAATGATGCCAAGGGACCAAGGATAGGAGGATAACATGAAAGGAAACTACACTAAAATGAAATAGCACCAGAAAAAGAGGGATGAACACTATCTTTTCGAGAAAATGAAAGGAAATGCGTGAAAGAAGGCTAGGCACGTGTAGCACAACTTAAAACATATTTACCAAATCAATCTCATGGAACACAACTGAATAAGGAACTGCAAGGGACATAGAATGGCACAATGAGAACACAATGCAAAAGAAAATTCAAGGAGAAGGAATGTAAACATGTTAGGACCAAGAATAGCCAAAAAAATGATGCTTATATTACTTCCATAAATGCACAGAGTTTTTACAATGGTGAAAGAGGCTGATATCCACATGCAAGAACCAGATCTAGAGGTATGCAACTCAAAATATAGAAAATATGAAGTCCTTACAAAAATGCATAAGGATTCAAAGTATCCAACATTAAAAATGAGCCCAGCTCTTACATTTATAGATGAATCCATGGAAGAAGAAGAGAAGGAGGAAAATATGAATTTGAAATGCAACCACCAACAAGAAGCATTCAATTCATGTAAATCCACCTAAGAATCTGTCAAATGCACTTCCCTAAGTCTGTTTGGCATGTTGAAGAAGGAAGGAGGGTGAATCAGATCAAATCGGGTGGTTGGAGCAATTAGATATGCTCATTAATTCTCAAAAAGACGTTTTCCCATTTCTCACCTACTAGATCCACCAAGAATTTAAATTTGAATGTCTAGCACTATAGCCCATGTCAGTAGTTATTGATTGAGACCAGGTGCATGCCGATCAGAGCTCTGTAGAAAAATATATGGCTATCAAAAAAATTCATAGTCATCTGCGCACGCAAGCAACATGGCATGCGCATATTAGCTAAAAGGATGGCCAATTGTGTAAATGTTATTGTCGTTTATGCCACATGTCATTCATTGATTTGTTGCAAGGATTCGCACCCTATTGGCACACTTTGATAAGTTGCTTATGGCACACTCAAACATGTCAGAATGACATGGCACAGAATGGCGCAAATGAGGGTGCAAAGTTATGTGCATAAAAGAATGAGGCATTGGAAGAAGACAGAAGGAGCGCGCGTGACACACACATGAGGAAATGATTCAAGTTTTTGAGAAAATAACACATTGTCAAGGCACAACTATTACAAAGTAATGTGTGGGGCATGCATGAGGGCCAAGGATAGATGATTGAAGTAAGTGCAAGGAACACGCACGGGATGAAACAAGCTGCTAGGAAGAAGGTGGATGTGTAGAACATGTGTGCAAGACAAGAGTGGAACAAAGAGGAAAAGGAGAGTGGAAAGGAAGAAGGGGAAGCATGTGAGGGCATGCAAGGAAATGCAACCAAGGGAATGTGCCAAGTGAACTTGAGTGTGCGTAACCTTGCAATGAAGAGCTCAGAGCCAGAAGATGTATATAAGTTCTTGTTAGTGCAAAATCACAGCACCCCTGGATGTTGATCAGATTTCTAGGTTGATCATACTAACATCCAGTGTGATTGCATAACATTGAATCCTTTCTCCAAGTGTGGGACTTGAAGAGTGAGAAAGGAATCTCCAGAGAAAGGCTGGTTCCTATTCCTCTGTTCAGGTGCACACGAAATATGCAGAGGGTTTTCTCAAAATCTAATCTAATCTGCCAAGGAGACAAGGTAAGAAGATGCATAAAATAAATCTAAGCTAATAGAGGTGATGCACCGAGGAATGAAGAACATATGCTTTGCCAAATTAAACACAGACCATGTAGATATAACACAACACCATGCACAGATAGCAAAAATGCAATGAAAGATCAAAAATGACAGTAATAAATATATAAGAGGGTTTAAAAGCAACCACAGACACATATATATTGCTCAAGGATCGATTCAATACATTGCAATGGCCAAAAGGCAAAAATGGTGTTACAGTCTATATGGGAGGTTTGAAAACTCCACAAATCTTCTTATGAACAGGAGAGAAGGGAGGGTGCAAAGCAGAAATGTCCAACTACAGAAAGAAACCCCTCCTTACAATTTATAGGAAGAATGGGAGAGAAAAGAGAGAGGAATTTGAAATCTGCCCCAACCACCTCTAGGTTGCATTTAATTCGTCCATCATGGCAGAAGCGGTGGGTTCTGGCAAAGCGGCGGTTTGCCTAACAGAAGCGGCGGGTTGTTTGCTGCATTAAAGTGGTTGTTGAAGCATTACCTCTGCTTGTTATTTCGCGCCAGAGGCGTTTCTCAATTTTCATCCTCCAAACTGAACCAAAATGCAAGATTGACCTTGGAAACGTGTAGAGAATCTCATAAGCTTTCCGTTGATATCAAGAACGTGCAAATCCGAGCTCTGGATCGAAAGATATGTCGATCTGAAGATTTAGGGCACGGAACAGGTGAAAACAGATTTTGAAATTCTTCCCGCTCGCCACTTGGATGACACGTGGCAAGCTCGGATTCGCTGAATAATTTTCTCTCCTCGCCTTTTGGCGGGCTTTCCTTTGAAATTTCCTTCAGGCCCCGACTTGGACACGTGGCGCCATTTCATTGGTTCGGTTGGCGCTCGATAACTCGTCCCTTTGACCTTTGACTTTTTCTGTGAGGACACGTGGCAGTTCGATTGGTCTTGAACTGCCGGGTCTTCCGCGTGCCAGCGTCCATTCATCCCAGACGTCCCATTTTGATTTTGGAGCTTTGTGCTCATTTCGGCCGGTTCGGGAATTTCGCGTCCATTTGTCCCGGATGTCCATCATCGACTTTGGACCCTCTGGACTCATTTCGGCCGGTTCGGGAATTTCAGCCCGCTTGTCCCATTACGCCTTGGATGACTTGACTCTTTTCGGCCGGATCGGCTTTTCGCGCCCGCCGCGTATTTCTGGCCCGATTGTCCCAAATGCAATTTGGGCCGACTGGAGGCTTTTCGGCGATCCGCGCCTTGACGTCCCAAATGTCCCAATTGCTCCCTTGAGCAGGACTTAGCCAATTCTTACACTTTTTCCTGGATCAACCTATTTGCCTTTTCGTAACTTTTTCGCATTTTCTCGAGCTTACTCCCTCCTTCACACTGGGAGTTAGAAAATTTCTGAAGGGACCCTAGAAACCGATTTTGCTCGAATCAATCAATTTTCTTGGGATTTGGATATTCGATGCATGTTATCAAAATTACCCCGGGGTGAATTTTGGATAACAATTTAGCGACTTCAATGGGATCATCTCGCCCGCTAGATGAAAAGACCGATTACTGAAGCAATCCATTGGGCATGGAGTCATCAAATATTCTCGTTAGAATCCAAACCGACTCGAGAATGTGCGAGGAGGAAGATGGAAAGAGACTTGACTTTAGCAAAGACATGCATCATCTCCATGAATGACAAGTAAGTGTGCCAAGGCACTTAGGGAAAACAAAACTAATCTCTGACAAAACAATGTGCACAAGCACTTAGAGGAAAGACAAACTAATCTAGTATTTACGGATGTAGTGAACCTCCCTCTAGAAGCAACGCTTGAGATAGATTCCATTTCTTGGAATCTGCAGTTCTTCACCATCCAATGAGGCCAATTGGAAAGCATTGTTGTTCTTGCACTTTGTGACCATGTATGGGCCACTCCAAATGGCATCAAATTTTGAATGCCTTCCTGGTTTTGCTCTGTCCACATCCCATTTCAATACTAGATCTCCTACTTGAAAAGATCTATCTTTGGCCTTCCTATCAAAGGTCTTCTTGATCAAAGCTTGATCCTTTTCCATTGCTTGGAATGCCTGATCTCTGATTTCTTGCAGCTCCATCAATTCTACATATCTCACCTCCATGGGCCCAAACTCTAGCAACTCCAGCTGTTTCATGAGTTCCAACGTTGGCAGCTCAAGTGACATGGGCAAGACTGCCTCTCTTCCGTAGACAAGCCTAAATGGAGAGTTACCTGTGGATCTTTTGGGAGTTATCCTATCTGCCCATAAGGCTGATTTCAGTTTGGTATGCCAAGCCTTCTGATTCTCATCAAGAGTCCTCCTAATGATCCTCAGCAAGTTTTTGTTTGTAGACTCGGCCTGGCCATTACCTTGAGGGTAATAGTTTGATGAAGTGCTCAGGTAAATCCCGTTCTTGACAGCCCACTCAGTAACTTTAGATCCAATGAATGCCAATGCATTATCAGAGACTATTGTAGCAGGTACACCAAATCTGGTAGTTATCCCCTCGTAAAAGTCCAAGATGCTAGACTCATTCACCTCTTTGAGTGCTCGCTTGTCCATCTGGTGAAGTAGTCTGTGGCTTTTAAAATCCATTTGTGCCCTTAGCTCGAGTTGGGATTGATGATTCCAATGAAGTCCAAACCCCATTGCATGAATGGCTGGTCAATTGAGATTGGATGTAATGGGAGGGCTGCAAGTCTCTCTTTTCCTGTGAAGAATGCACAATTCTTACATTTCTTGATCCATGCATAGCAATCACTAAAGACTTTAGGCCAATAATAACCAGCCTTCATGATTTTCAGAGCTGTCACTCTTGGTGCAAAATGGCCACCAGCTGGTCCATCATGAAACTCCTTTAATACCCTTTGAATCTGACCTGTGTTAATGCATCTCAGCAGCACTCCATTGACGTCCTTCTTGAACAAAACTCCATCAATGATGGTATATGGAATAACCCTGCAACCTGAAGTGTCTTCTTCTTGCTTTGCTCATTTCTAGAGGGCACATACCCGTCTGTAGGAAATGTATCATATTCTGAGTCCAACAGGGAGTGGACACATCATCATTTTCCTGTTTTTGATCATCTTGTAATAAGCAGGACAACGTCTTCTTTATCTTCTGGGTTGTTTAGTTGTTTGGAAGCGAGCTGCTCACACAAACCTTTGCCTCTTACCAGCTTGGTGATCTTGATCTCAATGTCATACTCCATGACACGGGTGATCCAACCTGCCCTTTTCTCATTTAAATCCTTGTTGAGGAGGAAGTCTTTAACCCCAGCATGTGAGACCAGCAACTGGACCTTGTTGTTTGAGACTAAATGCTTGAATTTCTTCAAGCTCCTGATTACTGCAAGCACATGTTTTTCAATAAAAGAGTACCTTAATTCGCAGTCATTTAGGCTTTGGCTGAAGAAAGCAATCGGCTGCTCCTCATTATCTTTGTTCTGTTGCACCAGAATGGCAGAAATAGTGTCATCACCTCCAAATGCATAGAGGATGAAATCCTTGGAAAAGTCCGGGTTGATGAGAGTGGGTGCCTGGGAGATGGCTTCTTTGATTGCTTCAAAACTCTCCTTGCCTTCTGCCATCCATTTGAAAGCCATGCTTTTCCTTAACATTTTGGTGATGGGCTTGACAAGGGCTGCAAAATTTGGGACAAACCTCTGAACAAAGTTTATCCTTCCCAGGAAACTCTGAAGAGCTTTCTTGTGACTTGGCAATGGTAGAGCTCTTATGGCTTCAACCCTCTCTGGATCAATTGCTAATCCTTCCTTGGAGACAATATGGCCAAGGAGTTTCCCTTCATGTGCAAGAAAGATGCACTTCTTAGGATTCAAAGACACTCCAAACTTTCTACACCTCTGAAACACTTGCCTGAGGTGAAAGAGATGGTCTGCAGCATTCTTTGAGAAGACAGTGATATCATCTAGGTATATCAGCACTATCTTGTTGATCAAGCCTTTGAATGCCATATCCATGGCTCAGTTGGAATGTTGCTCCGGCGTTCGACAGTCCAAATGGCATCTTCTTGTAAGCATATGTGCCCCATTTGGTTGTGAAGGCTGTCTTGAACTGGTCTTCCTCCTTTACCATAATTTGATTGAAGCCTGAGTATCCATCAAGTAGTGAAAACCTTTCTGAACCAGCTACGACCTGCAATATTTGCTCCATGGAGGGGAGTGGATAATGGTCCTTGAGAGAGGCTCTATTCAAATCTCTGAAGTCAACACATAGCCTGATCTCTCCACTTTTCTTTCTGACCGGAACCAAGTTCGCAACCCAGCTTGAGTGCTTGATAGGGAATATAATTGCTGACTCAATCAGCTTGTCCAGCTCCTTCCTCATGAGAGGCTCCATGTGTGGATTGACTGGTCTCTGTTTCTGCCTGACAGGCTTAGTATTTGGATCCAACTCGATTGTATGCTGAGCTAAGTTGGGATTGAACCCTTTCAAGTCTTCATAGCTCCAAGCAAACACATCAGGGAATTCTTGACATAGCTGTATGAACTCATACCTTTCCTGTTCAGTTGTCATCTTTCCAATTTGCAGTGGCTTGTTCTCTTCTACCAAGATGGATGCCGAATCTTCCCTCTTGACCTGAATATTTGCTTTCTCCTTTCTAAACTGATCATTGGGGTTAAAAATTGACTCCAAGGTGACAAGTCCCTTGGGCAGCTTGTCAGTTCTCAGCTGTATCACCTGGTCACCATATTGCTGTTCCAACTTCTCTTGATTCTTAGCTGAGAACTCAGCTTCTTCCTGCAAGAAGTGGATGATTTGCTGGTCATTCTCAAATACTTGCCAATTGACATCGTTATCCGGCACTGAAGGCCTCACAATCACGTGGATGTTTGGCTGTACCTTGTCTTGTTGAATGTTTTCTACAATGTCAAAGGCTGCCCCTACTGCTGCAAGCCTGTCAGCAGCTTGATTCTCTTTCTGGGAATGGCCTTGATGCCGAAACCCTCAAAATCTTCCATGAGGTCCCACACCCTATTCTTGTAGCATCTGAGTAGATCATTTTTGGCGGCATGCTGTCCCTTGACCTGATTTACAATCAGCTCACTGTCCCCAAAACTTGCAAGTTATTTATTTTTCTCTTTATTGCCCAATGCATCCCTTGCACCAAGGCTTCATATTCAGCAGTGTTATTGGAGCATGCAAATTGAAATCTAAAAGCTGAATAATACTTTACTCCTTGAGGTGAAATAAGCATGGCTCCACCTCCTGCGCCTTGTCTACTCCTTGATCCATCAAAAAACAGTTGCCATACCTCGTTGTCATCCTTGTGGTTTGGCTTGGTGATGCTAGGAATAGGTTGACTTTCTTCGTGTATACAATAGACCCCTAGCTCAGATTCTTCTACTTCTTGATAAGGATCAAAAGCATGCACCTTGCTTGCCCATTCATCAAGAGTCAAATCTGGGATACTTCCAACCTTAGTGTCGGCTTCATCAGTGCCAAGGTGATCTTCTTGATCAAATGCTGAGCAATTGGTATTAATATGACTTGGAGTATAGGGCTCAATGTGGAAATCTGCAATAGGTTCTGACCTAATTGTAGCTTTAGTTCCATACCTCGTTCTGAACAGCATGTGTGACCAATCAGCGGACAAATATCCCCCAATCTTGGCAGTAAAGTCCCTTGACAAACAGAGGGCAAAGAGTGGTGGAAGGTCTATGACTGATATATCTTGTAAGACAACAACATTTGGACATGCATGCAATGTAAGACTCAAATTTCTAATCACTCCAACTGTTGCTATTGCTGTCCCATCCAGCTGCACTACTCCCTTAGATGTTATTTCATACTGGAGCCCTAACTGATCAGCTATCTGTTTAGGCATTACTGAGCTACTTGCCCCGGAATCTATCATGCAATTATGTACTAGCTGATTTCCAATGATTAACGAAACATAGAAAGGGGGAGGTTTCAACATTCTACCTTGTTGTGCTCCATGATTTCCTTCAGGCTGGGCAGCATTTGTAAGCACTTTGTCTTGCCTCTGAACCCGCTGATTCGAAGTTGGCCAGTCCTTCATAGCAGCTTGCAGCAGATCTCTTTGGCCTGGGATGGATAGGGATTCCCACATAGATATATTGACATTTGTCTTCTTCATCTGATCAATGATACTAAATGGTGATGAAGGATCTCTCTGCTGTCCCTTGATTTGCACATTTGCTCCTTGAATGTGGGCAGCAACAGCTGGCATTTGAGTTGGCCTAGGGGCTGTTCTTGGCTGCCCTTGTGCATTTGAAACTGGGTTTTGCTTGCCAATCATTTGTGGAGCTGTGGAAGGTTGTGGATTGGCTGGGGCTAACGGCTGTTCTTCACCCAAATTTCTCCTTTTTGACCTTGTGTTGGCAGCAACACCTTGAGAAACTGCCTGATTCATGCCACAGAAATCCTCTGCTTGCCAATTTACCAATGTGGTGTCATTTGGGGCAGATTGCTGTTGGAATGTTTCTTGTTGTTGGCTGTTTTCTTGATTACTTTCACCCTCCACACCAGTAGTTGTTACCATTAAAGCTTGGGTCAAAGCACCATTGAAGCACATGGATTGATTATGGGGTTCATTACATGGAAAACACCATTCATACTCCTGGGCAATGTTGTTTTGTGCTGGTACTAATGCCTTAGAGGCAGATATGGCATTTGGATTATAGGGCTGGAATGGTCTATTGGCAGGAGGCCTTGTTTGATTCATATTTGCAGCTGGATTAGGTGGCCTTTGAGGCTGATATGGCTGCCTATTAGGTTGAGCTTGAGGCTGATACGAAGGTCTAAAACCTTGAGCTTGCTGTCTTTTTAGAGTAACCAGCTCATTGCCTAGATTTTGCAATTGCTTCATGACCTCCTGAAGCTCATTTGGGGTACTTGGAGATGAAGTGGAAGCTCCATTTGAACTTTGATTTCTAGGAGTGGGAATAGGAGTTAAGACAGGTGCTTGACCAGTACTTGGGCTCTCTAAACTTGGATATAATGGCATTGGAGGCCTAGGAGCTAGCTTGCCAGCTTGAATCAGACAATTTTCAGCTCTAATGGCAATACTATAAGCAGCAGGGATAGTTGTGCCTCCCATAGATTGAACCAACATAGAAATATCAGAATTTAAAGCTTTAAGGTAGTATAGAAAAGCACCTTCTGCTATTGGCCTGACTGCCACTGGAATTCTATCCCAAGATCTTTGAAATCTGAAGTTGAAGTCGGTTAGCTGCTCATTGGGAGCTCTCTTGATGGTTGTTAACTGCTCCAAAAGAGACAAGTTGTCTCCCTTCTCTCCAAATTGATCATGAAGTGCAATACATAGCTGATTCCAGTTTGTGATAGAGCTAGCTCCAAGGCTCCTAAACCATTGTAATGCTTTCCCCTTGAATGAAGATGCCAGCAATTTGACAGCTACTTGCATCTCATTAATCTCATGGATTGCACAAATGTTAGCAATGTCCTTGACATGATCACCAGGAGTGGTCTGGTTTTCTCCAGTAAAATATGGAATGTTCTTCAATGCTGCTACTGGGATTGGATTTTGTGCATTGAGAGCAAGTGGGCTGCTGCCTGTGAAGTTGACATAGGGGTTTACTGGTTGCGCCATTCTGATTGGTCTTAAAGCCCTTGTATACTGAAAGAAAGGCCGCTCAGGTGGAGGAGTTGAGAGAGTTCTGCTTGGTGGAGATGGAGACCTTTGAATCCTTCTTCCTCTTTGCCTTCTTCTTGGAGATAGTTGCAGGTATTCAAACAGCACTTCCTCTTCTCCAGCTCTTGACCTTGTGATTCTTCTCATAAGCTTTTAGGCCTGACTGCTGAAACTAGTTGATTCTTCCCCTTGGAGTCGCCAGATATGCAATTAATAGCTCTTTTCAAGCAAGAAACTTGCAGCAGATGCACATCAACTTAGCTGCAATAAAATTGAGACCTCTGGTCCCACCGGGCGTGCCAAAACTGTTAGTGCAAAATCACAGCACCCCTGGATGTTGATCAGATTTCTAGGTTGATCATACTAACATCCAGTGTGATTGCATAACATTGAATCCTTTCTCCAAGTGTGGGACTTGAAGAGTGAGAAAGGAATCTCCAGAGAAAGGCTGGTTCCTATTCCTCTGTTCAGGTGCACACGAAATATGCAGAGGGTTTTCTCAAAATCTAATCTAATCTGCCAAGGAGACAAGGTAAGAAGATGCATAAAATAAATCTAAGCTAATAGAGGTGATGCACCGAGGAATGAAGAACATATGCTTTGCCAAATTAAACACAGACCATGTAGATATAACACAACACCATGCACAGATAGCAAAAATGCAATGAAAGATCAAAAATGACAGTAATAAATATGTAAGAGGGTTTAGAAGCAACCACAGACACATATATATTGCTCAAGGATCGATTCAATACATTGCAATGGCCAAAAGGCAAAAATGGTGTTACAGTCTATATGGGAGGTTTGAAAACTCCACAAATCTTCTTATGAACAGGAGAGAAGGGAGGGTGCAAAGCGAAATGTCCAACTCCTAGAAAGAAACCCCTCCTTACAATTTATAGGAAGAATGGGAGAGAAAAGAGAGAGGAATTCGAAATCTGCCCCAACCACCTCTAGGTTGCATTTAATTCGTCCATCATGGCAGAAGCGGCGGGTTCTGGCAAAGCGGCGGTTTGCCTAACAGAAGCGGCGGGTTGTCTGCTGCATTAAAGTGGTTGTTGAAGCATTACCTCTGCTTGTTATTTCGTGCCAGAGGCGTTTCTCAATTTTCTCCCTCCAGACTACACCAAAATGCAAGATTGACCTTGGAAACGTGTAGAGAATTTCAGCAGCTTTCCGTTGATATCAAGAACGTGCAAATCCGAGCTCTGGATCGAAAGATATGTCGATCTGAAGATTTAGGACACGGAACAGGTGAAAACGGATTTTGAAATATTTTCCCGCGCACTGCCACTTGGATGCCACGTGGCATGCTCTGATTCGCTGAATAATTTTCTCTCCTCTGCCTTTTGGCGGGCTTTCCTTTGAAATTTCCTTGTGGGCCCCAGCTTGGACACGTGGCGCCATTTCATTGGTTCGGTTCGGCGCTCGATAACTCGTCCCTTTGACCTTTGACTTTTTCTCTGTGAGGACACGTGGATTTCGATTGGTCTTGGCCTCGCGGTCTTCCGCGTACTTCACGTCCATTCGTCTCGGACGTCCCATTTTGATTTTGGAGCTTTGTGCTCATTTCGGCCGGTTCGAGCATTTCGCGTCCATTTGTCCCAGATGTCCCATCTGACTTTGGACCCTCTGGACTCATTTCGGCCGGTTCGGGAATTTTTGGCCCGCTTGTCCCATTCTGCTTCGGACTGACTTGACTCTTTTCGGCCGGATCGGCTTTTCGCGCCCGCCGCGTACTTCTGGCCCGATTGTCCCAAATGCAATTTGGGCCACCTGGAGGCTTTTCGGCCGATCCGCGCCTTGACGTCCCAAATGTCCCAGTTGCTCCCTTGAGCAGGACTTAGCCAATTTTTACACTTTTTCCTGGATCAACCTATTTGCCTTTCTGTAACTTTTTCGCATTTTCTCAGAGCTTGCTCCCTCCTTCTTCGGCCTGGGGAGTTAGAAAATTTCCTGAAGGGACCCTAGAAACCTGATTTTGCTCTCGAATCAATCAATTTTCTTGGGATTTGGATATTCTGATGCATGTTATCAAAATTACCTGGGGGTGAATTTTGATAATTGATTACCCAAATAACTAGGAAAGTTATTTGGATAACAGTTTTGGTGACTTTCGAGGCCATCTACCTGTTAGATGAAGGAGATCAATATCCTGAAGCATCCATTGGGCATGGAGTCTATTATGTAATCATGAAATTTGATCTACAACTTTGAATAACTACCCCTGAAATCACTTGAAGGATCATTTCTTGACTCTACTCGAATCCTGTAAACTGCTAAAAATGTCGACATCCTAGAAGCAAAAGAAGAGTGTGCGCAGGAAGCATGTGAGAAGAAAGAACTATGTATAAACAAACAATGTGCGCACAACACACTTAGAGGAATTGAAACTACTCTAATATATACAAAATGATGTAGCAAACTTAATGGAAGGGTTTGAGATAGATCCCATTTACTGGGATTTGCAGCACACCTCCATCAAGATGAGTTAACTCAAAAGAGTTAGCCTCTTTGCACGAATTGATGGTGTATGGGCCACTCCAAAGTGCATCAAACTTTGAATGGCACCCTAGTTTAGCTCTGTCAACATCCCATTTTAAGACCAAGTCCCCAACTTTGAAAGCTTGAGGCCTAGCCTTTTTGTCAAACCATTTCTTTGTTGCTTGTTGATGTTGTTCTAGCTTAATCATGGCAGATTTTCTTGATTCTTCAAGATTAACCAGATTCTGTCATTTTGATTTCTCTCTAGTCTGCGCCTTCGAATTCTAGTTGTTGGGAAAGTTCCAATGAGTTCAACTCTAGCGTCAAAGGAAGGGTAGCCTCCTTTCCATAGATAAGCTTATATTACAAACGCCAATGAGTTTACCCAAAGACAGCCAAAGATAGTTTGTAATAGGAACTCATTGCATGCGAGACCTTTATATGCCATTGTCTTTGGCTGATATTCGTTGTGTGCTTCATGATTTTGATCTGATTCTTATTTGTTGATTATGTTAGATCATTGCCTTGCGGGTAATAGTTGGAAGAAGTTTTAGATAAATGCCCAAATTTAGATCCCAATCAGTGATTTTGGTCCCAAGGAAGGATTTTGCATTATCAGATAATGGTTTGAGGAACACCAAACTGTGTGACTATACCTTCGAGAAAGTAAATGATAACTAACTTGGTTGATTCTTTAAGCACAAAATATTCTATACATCGGTAAAGTAGTCCATAAGCTGTCACCACCCACTTGTGTCCAGTGCTTGAAGGTAGATTAATCATGCCTATGAAGTTGAGACCCCATTGCACAAAATTTTGATCCGCTTGAATTGGTCAGAGGGGAAGCACTTCTAATCTTTTCTTTCCTACAAATAAATTGCATTCGTTACATTTTTGACCCACTTGTATGCATCCACAAACAGAGTAGGCCAAAATATACTTGCCATTATGATTTTCATTGCTGTAGTTTTGGCAGAGAAGTGTCCACCAGAGAATCCATCGTGAAATTTTGCTAACACTTTTTTAGTCTACGTGTCATTGATACACCTTAATAGCATGCCATCAAGATTCTTCTTGAAGATAATTCCATCAATAAAAACATAAGGGATAGATTGTAACCTTAGATGTATTCTCTTTGTCTTGTTTAAACCAGGAGGGTATGCATCATCGAGAAAGGAATGTGATCATGTCCTTCATCCAATCGCATGTGCCAGGATCTATATTTTTCTCAAGTTACGCATGTGAGAGGTCCTCATCCGAGAAATAATAAAGCCTCGGATTCATTACGCACATCTTCACAATCTACTTGCAAAGTGTGCTACCTCTTACTAGTTTTCTAGCTTTGATAGTCACATCATATTCTATGATTTTGGTCACCCATCACGCTCTCTTTTCACTAATCTCTGCTCCCATGATGAAGTCTCTGACAGAATATTGGGAGACTAATACCTTAATATGATTTGTGGCGAGCATAATTTTGAATTTCTTAAGCATGTGCATGATGGAGAAGACCTGCTTCTCTGTGTGACTATATTTTAATTCATAATCCTTTAATGTTTGGCTAAAGAAAGCCACTAGTTGTTCCAGTCCTTGTTCATTTTCTTGTATTAAGACAGCGACAACACTCACATCAGCGCCATAAGAATAAAGGATGAATTCCTTTGAATAATTTAGGTTGATGAGTGTTTGCACACAAGTAATATCTTGCTTGATTCTGTTGAAGCTCTCTCTTCCTTTTGTTATCCATCTGAAGTCCATGTCCTTTTTAGGCAAAGCAGGGTGATGGGTCGGACTAGTCCTACAAAGTTAGGGATAAAACGCCTAACAAAATTGATCTTGCCAAGGAAGGACTGTAAGGCCTTCTTGTGCGCCGGTAGGGAAAGAGCTAGGATGGCTGAAATGCACTCAAGATCAATTGCGATGCCATCCTTTGAAACCACATGGCCCAAGAACCATGTACCACTAAAAATTACACTTTTTTGGGTTAAGAGACACCCCATACTTTCTGCATCTCTCAAATACTTTCTCCAGGTGCACCATATGATCCTCACTCTGCTTTGAGAAGATTGTTATGTCATCAAGGTAAACCAAGATGAACTCATTTATGTAACCTTTGAAGGCAATATCCATGGCATGCTGAAATGTTGCGCCTACGTTTGAAAAAATGAAGGGCATCTTTTGTATGCATATGTTCCCCACTTGGTTGTAAATGTTGTTTTGAATTGATCCTCTTCCTTGACCATGATCTGATTGAAACTTGAATACCCATCTAACATTGAGAATCTTTGTGCTCCTGCCACAGTTTGTAGAATCTACTCCATTGAAGGCAAAGGATAATGATCCTTTAGAGATGCCTTGTTCAAATCTCTAAAATCAACACAAAGTCTGATTTCACCATTTTTCTTGTGCACTGGAACTAGATTCACGACCCAAGTAGAGTACTTAATGGGGAAAATAATTTTTGCCTCAATGATTTTAGATAATTCCTTCCTCATGAGGGGCTCTATCTTTGGATTAACTAGTTTTTGCTTCTGTCTGACGGGCTTGATATCAGGATCAAGGTCAATGGAGTGTTGAGAAACACTTGGATCAAAACCTTTGAGGTCTTCATACTCCCATGAGAAGATATCACTTTATTTTTGATAGAGAGAGATGAAGGATTGCTTTTGCATCATGTGCACAAGTCCTGGCCGAGAAACAACTCTTTTCTCGAGCAATAGTGACTACGGAGTAGTCTTCTTTCATGGCACACATGTACCTTTCTTCACCCTTGAACTCATCATCAAGGCTAAAAAAATTTTATAAGGTGACCAGCCCTTTAGGAAAATTTTTATCTTTAGTTGTATCACTTGGTCCCCATATCTGTCATACAAGTCATCTTGCATGCTTGATGACAATTTAGCTTCATTCTGGATGAACTGGATGATTTGTGTATCACTATCAAACACTTACTAGCTGGTGTTGTTGTCTGGAATGGATGGTCTAATCACCATCTTAATGTGTTTACTTGTTTTCTTTGAAACATTCCTTAGCGAAAGAGAACTAAGAACCAAGCGCAGCCATTTGGTCAAATTCCTTGTTCATGTTGTGTGGCACAACCTACAGATTTAGAGCATCAAAACTCTCAAGGAGGTCCCAAACTCTATGTTTATAAGCTTTGAGAAGCTTATTCTTTTCTTGGCATTTGTTGGTAACCTGGTGGATAACCACTTTTATATCCCCTGAATATTTGCAATGCCTTAATCCCTTTCTTCTCAGAATGATAAACCATGCACCAGCGCCTCATACTCTACCACATTGTTAAGGAAAACTACGGTTTGTGCGCGAAGAATAATTTCTCATCCTTAGGAGAAATGAGAACAACTCTTTCTCCCACGTCAGTTCTGCTTCTAAAACCATCAAAGTATAACTTCCATAGACCAGTGTTCTCTTCATTTTTCTTGAGCGCGTGTGGCAGCATAGCTTCTTCTTCAAGAATGCAGTAAGTACCAAGCCCAGTTTCATAGGCTTCTAGTTCTTCAACATATGGGTCAAATTTATGGTGCCTCTCTACCCACTCATCAAGTACTAGATCAAGAATAGAAGGTGGAAGAGGATGCTCTTCAGAACTAAATTTGGTTCTTGGATTAAACAGTTGGCTTGGAGAGGGGATGGGACATATGAATCTACATGATAGGAAAATATTGGCTCAACTTGTATGGTAAACCGGGTACCATACCTTGTCTTGAGTAACATATGAGACCAATCAGAAGACAAGTAACCACCCACTTTTGTAGTAAATTCTCTTGATAGACATAGGGCAAACAAAGGAGGTAAGTCAATGATTGACACATCTTGAGTTATGGTGAGGCTTGGACATGCATGAAGGGTCAACTCAAGATCCTTGATGACTCCTAAGGTAGTAACAATTGAGCCATCAAGTTGTAGGACTCCTTTTGACAAGGGGCTATACTTGAGACCTAAGACATCAGCTATCTTCTTGGGCATAATGGAAGTATTGGCGCCTAAGTCTATCATGAAATTATGCACTAGGTATTTTCCTGTGATCAAGGACATATAAAAGGTGTTAGGAAATAAGGGATAAAATATGCGGAATATTCCCTCACGTAATCACAATGAGAGAAACTAATATACGAAAATATTACAAATCTCAAATAAAATTTCAGAATAAAATAACACGACACAAAGAGATAGTATTTAACATGGTTCACCCAATTTGGGCTACATCTGCCAAGAATCACTTGCTCAAATTTTATTACAAGCCACCGCTCTCTCAATACAATACCCATATATGTTTGGAGCTATGCTCAACAAACTCTACAAAATTCACACCCGAATTCAAAACACATCTGCAATGTTACATTATACCTACCATATGCATAAAACCATATAAGTAGACAACTGCTTAATTAGTTTTACAAAACCATGGGTATCAAAACCATGGGCCAAAACCATCCCATAAACCTATGGGTCAAAATCCCACCCATATGAGAAAAGCACATTTCCCGATATATCGGGCACGTTTTAAGGCCAAAAAAATTTTCTCGGGGTGAGACAACTATGGAAAGTGTACAAGTACTCTTAGTGTACAGTATTCAACACTTTCTCACATGAAAATAGGATCCACAACCTAACAATCTCCCACTTGGAGACTAGTTTTCCTATGAGCAAGCTTATAAACCCTTCACTAGTTTTTGTGAAGACCAACCAAAGTTGAACACGGCTTGAGTTTTTTCCTTGTGACCACCTTGGTCATCATGTCCTGTAGGATTCGAATGGTATGAATCTTCTCTAGCTTCAACTTCTCTTCCAAAGTTGTTACGATGAAATGGTACCTTAACTATATATGCTTTGTCCTAGAGTGGAAAGCATAGTTCTTAGTTAGGTGTATAGCACTCTGACTATCACTATGTAGCTTTCCTTCCTCATGCTTATGCCCCAACTCCTCAAGAAATTACCAAATCATTTCTTTTCTTTCCTCTATGGTAGCAACATACTCAGCCTCTATGGTTGACAAATCCACTAACTTCTATAGTCATGAAATCCAACTCACTGTTGTCCCACCTACAATGTAAACATAACCTATCGTGCTCCTCTTGTTGTCTACATCTCCAGCCATATTTGAATCTACATAACCACACAAAGTGGTGTCTGATCCACTGTAGCACAAAATTATCCCCATGGTCCCTCTCAAATACCGAAGGATCCACTTTACTGCCTTCCAATGATCTCTACCTGGATCACTCATAAATCTACTCACCACTCCCACTGCATGGGCAATATCAGACTTGGTGCACACAATTACATTCATCAAACTACCAACCACTGATGAGTAAGGTACCTTGGACATTGGATTTATCTCCTACTTTGTCTTGGGACACTGCTCCTTTGATAACTTGAAATGGCATGCCAAAGGATTCCCAACCGGTTTAGCATCCTGCATATTAAACCTCTCCAAGACCTTCTTAATGTACTCTTCTTAGATAAATTCAGCTATTGTTCCTTCCTATCCTAAGATATCCTCATACCAAGGATTTGTTTGGCTGCCCCCAAATCCTTCATGGCAAAGGATTCACTTAGTTTCTTCTTGAGTACTTTTATTTCTGCATGTTTTTACCTGTAACCAACATATCATCCACATACAAACATAGGATAATATAATTTCCATCCTCAAATTTCTTTGTATACACGCAATGGTCATAATGGAATCTAATATAACCTTGCTCCATCATGAAGCTATCAAATTTCTTATACCATTGACGTGGAGCTTGTTTCAAGCCATACAAGCTCTTCTTTAGTTTGCACACCATCTCCTCTTTACCTTTGACCTCATAGCCCTCTGGTTGCTGCATATATAGATCCTCCTCTAAATCACCATGGAGAAATACAATCTTTACATCAAGTTGCTCTAAGTGTAAGTCTTTTGCTACAACTATTCCAAGAACAGTTCTAATAGAAGTCATTTTTACTACAGGAGAAAAAATCTCATCAAAATCTATACCTTTTTTCTATGCAAACCCCTTGACCACCAACCAGGATTTGTATCTTTTCTTGCCTCCTTCCTCTTTGAATTTAAACACCCACTTGTTCTGTAATGCTATTTTTCCTTTAGGTAGCTTCACCAAATCCCATGTCTGGTTCTCCATGAGATCTTGATGCTCCTCATCCATGGATTGCTCCCACTTCTTCTTGGCATCTACTTGCATTGCTTCATCAAATCTCTCTAGCTCTCCACTATCAATGAGTAATAAATAATAAAGAGAAGGAGAAAAATGTTCAGGTTATCTTCTTACCCTAGAAGACCTCCTCAATATAGGAGTTTGGGGTTCTGTTGAGGAGGTTCCTGAACTGATTCATGTGTCACTTTCCCATCTGGAAGATCCTCTACCACTGCATATTCTTTCTTGGATTCTTCCCTATTTTCCTGCAACCGTGTTGGTCCGAAAATCTGTCGCTTGGGTAGATCTATGGATAGCGAGCCAACGATTGTGGGGCATAGCCCCTCTTTGAGTCAAGCAAAGTGGCGGTTTATTGCTATTCTACCAGCAGGAATCTGTGCAAGTCTCACAATATTCTACCTTCGGGGGTTTGGGATCTCATCCCAGTAGGATGTTTCCGACTGAAAAGAAAGGAATGAAAGAGAGGATGGAGAAAGATCAGATCCGAAGAAAGAAAAGAAATGAATTCCAAAGCAGAAAGGTCAGAGGGTTTATGTTTTGGGATTGGTAGTAAACAGAGCCAAACCTACTTGCATAAACGAGCAAAGCAATACTGATGAATAAATGACAATAAAATAGAAGTGGATCCAACAGAACAAGCTGCAGATCTAACGTAAGAGAGATCCAATGCAAATAACACACGTATTCAGCACAAAGTCTAAATATTGTATTAATAATTCTTTCTGTTACAAAAAGCTCAAAGTCTTTTCTCCTCACTTCTATTTTTCATCTGAAAGATATCCACTCATCCACAATACAACAAGTATTGGGGTATTTATAGAAGAAGGAGAGAAAAGAAGGCAAAAAGGAGCCAACCACCTATTTACAAAGATATTTACAAAATATCTCAAAGTCATGTTGACTTTTGACAACTTGATGGATGACATCATCCCATGGTGCAACATGGATGATGTCATCATTTGTGCCAACATACTTTAGATATTTACAAAAAGAAAGTCAAAGAAGAGAGAGAAGAAGAAGAAGAAGAAGCCACTATTCATCATCGTCATCCTGCGGCCGAAAGGGGGTAGCCTGCTTTTGCTGCTGCTCAGGAGACGAGATGTGGAATTGAGCATGGTATTCCATGAACTTGCTGATCATGGGCCCTAGTTGATCCTGGGAAGGATCTTTGTGTCACTCACTGATCGCCTCGCAAGTCTCCCGCTCATCTATGAGCTTCTCTGGGAGTTTGGAATATTCTTTCTGCTTCTATGAGGAACCCGATAAAATCCCGACAGGCCAGCAGGTTATTAATGGACTCTGCGTCAAAAGTGACCTCTGGCCCAAGCCCTCGTGACACGATCTCCTTGAAGATCTGAATGGTTTCATCAATTTTCCTTAAGGTGAAGGAAGGAGTAAGCAACCCTGGAGACATGTTGAGAACGATTTGTTCCATTTGGTGCATCGCGTCCAAGGCTTCTTCCTTTACCTTATCGATCTTTTCAAGGACAAACTCCAGTTGATCCATCCGGTAGTCCAGGGTGGAAATGACTTTATTGAGGGCTCTGGGATGACCGAAGACGCCGAACTTGACCAAATATTTGACTGAACAGTCAAACATTTGTTGAAAGGTCTCATGTTGCAGCCTAGCATGGTCCAGCTCTTCTGATATGGGTCCTGCTAATGCTTGGAGCTCTTTATTCACCTTGTTGATGTTCAAATATAAACTAGAGAACTTGGCGATCACTTTTTCACTGTCTTTGAGGATCTGGCTCCTCCAAGCGGAAACTACCATGCCCTTCTCGCCGATCTTTGCATATTCATTAATTTTATCCTGGCTCAGAGGCTCAGGAGTCTCAGTGGCAGTTGTGGGAGGTGCACTGCCCATCTTCTGTAAGGCTTGGAGCAGATGTTTATTTTGCTCTTTCAATAGCCTTTTCTCTTCTTTTGTTTCTTGAAGCTTCTTGCAGAGGGCGTCAACTGTAGATAGGGCCTCTCCCTGAAGGCTCTCAGAAGATGTACCCATTGTGACTTGAGTCACTGTATAATCTGTCGGAGACAGATCCTTTTTATCCTTGAGGGGATTGGGGTATGCGATCTCCATTACCCTCTCTCCTGAAGCACTCTGAGAGAAGCATGTAACAGGCTTCTGCTTCTTTGCCCCTTTGGACGGGATTACGGAAAAGTCCATCGGAGCGATGGGAACTTTCCTTTTCTACTGACTTAAGTGCTGGGAGATCCAGGCTGGACTTATGGGAGAAGGGCCGGAAACAGAGAAGGGGGCAGCTGCAGTAGTAGAAGGGAAGAACGTGGAGACACTTGGAGGCGGCATCGAGAGGGAGGCCGAAGAAGTGCTCACGGGAGGAAGAGATACTGCAGGGGAGGAAGACATGGGAAGGGAAGGGAGCTCAGAGATGAGGGAAGAAATGGACGGAGACAGATCCGCGAGAGAGGAGAAAATGGACAAAGAAGCGGGAGGAACAGTAGAAGAAGGGGGAGAGGACACGACCAAAGGAGTGGTCACCTGAGTAACTCGAGGAGGGGAAGGAGGAGAAGAAGAAGGGACAGAAGGGACCTTGGTTGTTGTAGTAGTGCCGACATCCTGAGTGGATGGGCCTATTGGAACATCCTCTTCTGCTTCTTTCTCTGGAGGAGCCAGAGTTTCAACCTGTTCTAGTGCAGCGAAAGGAAGGCTTTCAGGAGCTTCTTCTTGAGTGGTGTTGGATTCACCCTCTTTGCTTTTTCCTTTGCCTTTAGGCTGCTGTTTTGATCTAGGAGGTGCGTTACCCAATGGAGAGGTTGTGAAATCGACCCTGAGGTAGATGAGTCTGTTCATTCGGCACCAATGCTCTGTTCTGCGCAGAGTTTCTTTGACCCTCTCCTCAATTGTCTGAGGAGCTTTGGTTCTATCAACTGCCGCAAATGGCCAATCGTCTCCACCTGTGTTAAGATATACCTGATCCACTTCCTCCTCAGTAGTTTGGTAGCCTTTGGGGACGATGGCTACCCCGTATTGGATGATTTCTGCCAATGCCAAACGAGAATGGTCCTTCCTCCTGAGTTCCACCTCATGATATAGGTCGATGTAGATATCCTCGATCTGAGGGATGTGGATTGGATCGAGCTTAGCCCTCGGCAGACAATTCCTCGGGTCGAAGGTGGGTCTTGCTGGGAAGTCATGTTTCAAATTGAGCAGCTCCAGCTCTGCAAACATGTCTTTTGCCTTGTGATGAGAAAGACATGTATATCTACCCACTGTGAGGGGGAAAGGAGTTCCACCCTTCTTTCTTTTGAGGCACTTCTCATGGTAGGTGATTAGCTGTCTTGACAGCTCTAGCAGAATCAACTTGGGTCCAGCATACCTTGGCAGTCTAGTTGGCTCTCCCAAGAAGTTAGCTGCCCTCAGATAGGTGAATGTGGGGAATTGGGTGAACAGGGCCCCCCATTTCTCAGTGGCTGTCACGATGCTCTTGGTCGTGCGACCGTAAGTCATATTTGGCCTCAATAGGTAGATGATGAAGTAGAAAAATGCATCGTTGATCTTTGTAAATTGAGGGATGCTATTTTCCAGCCTCAATTCTAGATAGTATTCATATATTTTGACCTGGGGCCAAACCCCACTCCGCATCAGAGCTGGATAGTCCCTTTCAGAAGCTGCAGCATAAACAACATAGGAATTCATGTAGAATCTTCCCGTTGTGGGGAATTGTTGCAGCTGTTCTGATATCGTGCTGCTTATAATTTCTGCCCATTCGAAGCGTTGATCAGGCACATTTTTGTTCATGGTTTCAAGGTACCGCAGCATCCATTTGTGGAAATAGTGGGCGTCAGGAAGCCCAAAGACCACCTTTCAGGAACGTGATGGTGTCACTGAGCTCCTCTGAAAAATCACTGCGGTGAATGATTTGTGGCCAACGGGTCACTACCTTTTTATTCTTCAGATAGACTTCGTTCATCAGCTGCATGCACTGATCTTCATTGTCGTCCCATGCCTTGATGCAATCTCCTTGGCTGACGGCCACAAAGTGCCGGTGATGAGGAATGCCGAGTATTATCTCAAAGTGGCGGGCAGTGAGGTTGATTACGACCTCGCCCTTCTCATTTACGACACACCTTGTGTCTTTATTATAGCACCGGGCAACCACCATCATGAATTCATTGTTAACGGCGCTGACTGGGATTCCCCAGCAAAGTGCAGGGCACTGCCTATTAGCTTGTCCATCCACGGACTTCTTGTGACCTTCTGAGTCCTGACCCAGAATTCCTCCAAATCAATATGACCCAACTCTGAGTCTCTGATGTCCAGGTCACACTCGGCCTGGGAGTCGGGCATTCTGACCCTCTGATATTTATACTTCATTTCTTCCTCTGTGAGCTTGGCCTTGCCTTTGGATTTGGTAGGCCTCTTGCTTGATGTTGACATATGTTCTTCTGAGTTTAATTGCTGATCTGCAAGAATAAGACGTGAAACCCAATCGAAGAAAGTCATGTCAGCTGCTTGATTTTCCATTGAAATGCTGACAGAAGAAAGAGTTAGCAATTTTGAGGCTTCAGGGCGCATGGCGCATGAATATTACAGATTGCAGAGCTAAATAGGCAAGGCGCACAGGAAAAGGGTGTTGCAGGAGATAAATCAGCGCCAAAGGGTGCATGGCGCATAGACACTGCAGGGTACATTCTATGTTGCTGCAAGGACAAGTGCGCCTGCGCCATGTGGATGCATTTTGTAAAGGGCGCACAAAATCTTTATGTAACGTGTGCTTTTAGCGCACTTTAAGGGAAATTGGCGCGGCGCATGGAGGGTTTGCACAACATGATGTTGCTGCGATGAGGAACGCGCCTGCGCCTTGTATAGCTTTGCACTTGGCGCATGGGAAACGACTGTTGCACGGATGCTGGGTGCGCCAAAGGGCACAGGAATAAGCAATGTTGCATCCAAGTTTGATGTGCTAAGAGGGCGCATGGAAAGCATTTGCGGCAAGCGACGAGAAGTGTGCCATTAGCGCGGCTTTTCATGATGTAACGAGGGTGACAGGTGCGCAAGGGCGCGCGGCTCATTTGTGATAATGCATGGTGTGCCAATGCGCCGAAGGAAAATACAGTTTTCTTCTTTCTTTTAGGTTTGATTCCCCTGAAAAATCACTGAGGGGTTGGCATATGGCTAAGCTCTCTTTCTGCAAGGTTCATTGTGGGATGAAATGGCTTTAAACCAAGGGGTCCCAAGCTATATATATATATATATATATTTAGGAAAGAGCTTCCTCTACCAGCAGATCTGGAAAGAGGAGGAAGAAATGTGGAAGGATAGGGGGGGAAAGCAAATTCATGAATTTTATTCTTTTTCCAATTCAATCCACCCACAAACAACCAAAAACCACAAACACGAAGCAGAAAGGAAAGAGGACCTCTTACGCGGCTTTTATAACGAAGAAATGCACGAAAGGGGTCCGCAAAGCAATTTGAAAGCGACGGGGCTAGTGCGCTGACAAGCTCAAAGAAAAATCACGTGTTTTGCATCGGTGGTAATGACAGCACAGACGCGCCTATATATAGGCGAGGTAGCAATAAATGCGCCACCAACCTTTACAAATGGTGCACTAAAAGAGCTGTTGACAGAGGAATATGTGCGCCTTTGGCGCACCAAAATGCCTCTCTTTGACACAAGAAGACATGCGCCAAAGGCTTTAAAGGGGGCGCATCAAAAGTTGATGTTACATAGTCATTCCATGCGCCCGGCCAAAAGACCAAAAACGACTAAGTTCGGAAAACCAGATTTCCCGGAAAGGGATTTTGCAACGTTCCGAATGCAAGGGGTCCCTAACGAGGGATTAGAACAAAATTTCGGTATGGTTATCTATAAAATTGCCCTTGCCAATTTTACGGGATAACAAATTGCTGCATATACATGACTTTCTCATTAAATACCACATCCCTAGATCGAATGATTTTCTTGTCCTTAATACTCCAACATTTATATCCAAAGTCATCACCACCATAACCAATGAAAGTACATTTTTATAATTTAGCCTCTAGTTTGTTGCTATCATCCTTGTCTATATGGACAAACACCTCACATCCAAAGACTCTAAGAAATGAATAATCAACTTTCTTACCATACCAAGCCTCCGGGTATGCCTCCATCTAAGGCACTCGAGGGTCCTTTGTTTATCAAGTACACAACAGTTGTGCTCACCACTTCTACCCAAAAAGAAAGAGGTAGTCTTACATGTAGTCTCATGCTCCTAGCACATTCCATTATTATCCTGTTCATCCTTTCTGACACCCCATTCTACTACGGAGTTCCTGGAACCATCTTTTGCCTGTGGATTCCATTCTTAGAACAATAATCATCAAATTCATTACTGCAATACTCCCCTCCATTATCTGACCTGAGACATTTTAGCTTAAGACATGTTTCATTCTCTACCAAGGCTTTCCATTTAACAAAAGTGTCAAATACATCAAATTTGTTTCTAATCCAATAAACTAAATTTTCCTTGTTGCATCATCAATAAAAGTAACATAATAACTTGAACCCCAAGAGATGATACCCGATCCAACCCCCATACATCGAATGCACCAGCTCGAACTTACTCTCTTTCTTTATAGGTCCAACCTTGAGAAACCTTACTCACTTTTGTTTCCCATAAATCCACTCCTCAAATTCCAAATCATTTCAGTATATCCAGAAAATCCTTCTTTATGATCTCCATGCCCTTATGGCTCATATGGTGAGCCTATAGTGCCACAATGTTGTATCTATACAAGCCACAAGATTACAAACATTAGTGTTATAAGTGGTTGAATACAAGGTTCTAACCTTCTTACCTCTTACCACCACAAGAGCACCCTTGGTTACCTTCCAAGAGTCGATGTAAATATCACAATACAACCATCACTTCCCAAATGTCATGTCGATATCAAATTTCATCTTAATGTAGGCACGTGTATGACATCCTTTAATAGCCAAGTATTCTCATTCTACATCTTAACCCAAACATAACCTTTTCCAACTATGTTGCAAGGCTCATCATCACCAAGAAAAACATGCCCAAAATCTCCTTGAACATAATCAACAAAAATAATTCCTATGTGGAGTAGCATGGAAAGAAGCCCCTGAATCTAAAACCCAAGATTTAGTAATATTGTGCAAATAAAGAATCAAATCATCCTAACATACATTACCCATTGCCACATTTGCCTCCTTGTTTTCTTCCTGTTGTTTCTTCTTGTCCCAAAGTTCCCAACAGTCCTTATTTACATGCCCAGACTTTCCACAGTGCCAGCATACTATCTTGCTTTTAGATTTTGACCTTGCCCGATCCTTTGATTTTCCACGGCTTCCTTTATTCTTTTGTCTCCCTCTAGTTTCCACTATCAAATAATTCCCTGAAGTAGAATATTCCTTGGAGATTTTTCTTCACATTTCCTCACTTAGAATCACCCCTACAACATCCTCAAACTTCAACTTTGAGTTAGCTAGAACCGAGTTGCTTACCACCATTACCAGGCTATTCCAACTCTCAGGTAAAGAGCACAGAACTAATAAAGCCCTAACTTCTTCATCAAATTCTATTGTAACCGAAGCTAGCATATTTACAATTGTATTAAAATCATTTAAATGATCTGCTATTGAACCATTCTCATACATCTTCATATTAAACAAATTTTTCATTAAAAATATTTTATTAGAGGTAGAGGGTTTTTCATACAAATTCTCTAATGCATCCATCAGTTCTTTTGTAGTCTTTTCCTTTGAAACATTAACTAATACTAAAGATGCAAGACACATCTGGATTGTCCCAAGTTCCTTCCTCTCTAGCAAGTCCCATTCGCATACGTCATGCTCGAGGGTTTGTTCACCTTCTCAGACAGTGGAATATAATGATCCTTCTGATAAAGGTAATCTTCCATCTACATCTTCCAAAGACTAAAATTTTTCCTGTTGAATTTATCAACCCTTGATCTTCCGTCATATGCCATAGCTCCCACTCAAGATAAAACTTTTCCTGTGATTCAACACTTTAGAAAACCAAACCAGGCTCTGATACCAATTGTTAGGAAATAAGGGATAAAATATGTGGAATAATCCCTCACATAATTACCTTGATAGAAACTAATATGCTGAAAATATCACAAATCTCAAATAAAATTAGAATAAAATAACACAACACAAAGAGATAGTATTTAACGTGGTTCACCCAATTTTGGCTATGTCCACCAAGAATCTTATGCTCATATTTTATTACGAGTCACCGCTCTCTCAATACAATACCCAAATATGTTTGGAGATATGCTCAACAAACTCTACAGAAGTCACACCCAAATTTAAAACACATCTGCAATGTTACATTATACCTACCATATGCATAAAACCATATAAGTAGACAATTGCTTAAGTAGTTTTACAAAACCGTGGGTATCAACACCATGGGCCAAAACTGTCTCATAAACCTATGAGTCAAAATCCTGCCCATATGAGAAAAGCATGTTTCCCGGTCTATCGAGCACGTTTTAAGGCCAAAAAAATTCTTTGGGGTTGCGCCCTTGAACCCTGTCGAGACAACTGTGGAAAGTGTATAGTACTCTTAGTGTATAGTCTTCAACACTTTCTCACATGAAAACAAGCTCCACAACCTAACAAAAGGGTGGGATTTTAACAACTCTACTTATTTGTTTCTCCTCTTCTTGGAAGATGATGATAAAAGTGCACAACTTTTATATAGCCGTGTTAGAGCGCGGGAGTTACACGAGCTTCATGCAACATATTGCGTTGGGATGGAATGGTCATGAAATCCCACATCGTGACATTTATGTTTGTCTTCTTCATCTGGTTCACAATGTTGAATGGAATACATGATGACTTGTGCATTTGAGGGACAACAACATCCTTTCTTGGTTACTTAGGTACGGGGGCAAGAGCCTTAGGTGGCACAAGAGGCTTGACCTACCAAAGGAGGGGCATGCACCACTTCTAGAGAAGCTTTACGCAGGATCTCTTGTGTAGGGACTTGAGAAATTTTACCATTGGATGCCTTAGCTGCATCTTTCTACTTTTGTTGGTTTGCTTGTGTTGATGGGATTGTGACTGTGTGCGAATCGAGCATTATCTTCTTATACCTTATATTTTCTCGCAACTTGGGTGTGTAGTCTATTTGTGTCCTCTATATCTTGGTTGATTACACAAAATTCCTCAGTGCCAAAGAACATAAAATTTTCCTTTAGAGGAGCTTCTGGCCTTTCTTGGTTTTTTGCTTCAGGGGCACTTGTTGAAGGCTCACAGGTTGAAGCATTTTGGATCATGTAGGCTTGGGTGCATGCGAGAAAAAGCACAATGATATTGATTATGAGGCATGTTACAAGGGAAGCACCATTTTGACTCTGCGCCAAATTGTTATGAACTGGAACAATTGCTTGACTTGCATTGGGCGCTAGAAGAGAGGGCGCGGGAGGAACAACTTGCAAGGGCTAGATGTGCACTAGCATGTCATCTATCATTTTTTGGTTGGGTGTGTACCTTTGGTTTCCATATTGATTCCGCCAAGGCTGATTGCTTTGGCTATGCACTTGATTAGAACTACCTCTATAGGCTTGCACCTATTGTTTCTCTAATGATATGACCTTGTTTGACAAATTTCTAATCAGGGTTTTCAATTCTTCATCTTATTTTTGCCACACTAAAGAGTAGGATGTTGATGCAACAGGTTGCACGCTTTTCTCATGAATAAGAATAGGTGCCAAAGAGGGTTGGGGAACTTGTGACATTTATGGGAACAAGGGCATAAGCGGTCTAGGAGCTATTTTTCCTTCTTGAATAAGACTATTTTCCGCCCTTAGTGCAATATTATAAGCGGTTGATAAATTCCTACCTCCCATGGATTGAAACATGACCAATATATCACTATTCAATGCCTTTAGATAATACAAAAAGCATGTTGGGTTGTAGGTCTTACCACAAGAGGGATTTTGTCCCAAGTTTTATGAAATCTGATGTTGAAATTATTCATCTCCTTGTTGGGCCCTCGTTGTTTTCATTTTCTCCACCAAAGATAGGTGATCTGACTTATCTTCAAATTAATTACAAATAGTTATTCCAAGCTCATCCCAGGTGGTAATAGATCCAAGTCTTAATCATCGGTACCATTGAAGTGTTTTTCCTTTGAAAGAGGCCACAAGTAGCCTGACTGCTACATCGTCGTGTGTGATTAGGTAGAGTGAACATACGTTTGCTACATCCTAGATATGCTCCTGAGAGGGTGACTTGATTCTCACCAATAAAGTATGGAATACTTTTGAGCTCATCATTCGGCATGTCATGTTGCACGGCTAGAACCAGGGGACTTCCTCCGATGAAGTTAGCAAAGTTCTTTGGTGGAGGATGTGGTTGATGTGCCATAGCAGGTGCATTGGTTGTCTGTGTGAGAAGGAGTTGAATGAGTGCGATGTGCTAGTGTTGGAGATGCACACGTGGGATTTCGGGATGAACTCTTCTTGGGGATAGCTAGAGTACTTGAAAGAATATTCAGTTGCTACACTTTTCCTTGTATGCACTCTTCTCATGAAAGGCATTCAAGGCTGCCACAACAAAGATCTGTAAATGTTGGGAGTCGTCAGATGTTTTAAGATGAGCCTCAAAGGCTGAAATACTAAGTCCACACACTAGAACTTAGCAATATGAAATTTAAGCTTTCATTTCTCATCCCACTAAGCGTGTCGAGCCGGTGGTCATCAAACTTGCATCAGTGTCTCAAATCTGGAGGAACCAAGTCCTTTGAGATCACAATGGAACTGTCTCCAAGTTGTGGGACCTTGCGCGCTTGAGATGGATCTCCGGAGAAGGCCAGTTCCTCTATCTATTTCTACTGCTACTGTTACTCCTAGTGTTAAAAGGGAAAACTAAGCTAATGATGCCAAGGGACCAGGGATAAGAGGATAACATGAAAGGAAACTACACTAAAAGGTGATAGCACTAGAAAAATAGGGATGAACACTATCTGTTTTGAGTGAAAATGAAAGGAAATGTGTGAAAGAAGGCTATGCACATGTAACACAACTTAAAATGTATTTACTAGATTAGTCTCATGGAACACAACTAAATAAGGAACTACAAGGGACGTAGAATGACACAACGAGCACACAATGTAAAAGAAAAGGCAAGGAGAAGGAATGCAAACACATTAGGACAGAGAATAGTCACAAAATGATGCTTCTATTACTTACATAAATGCATAGAGTTATTACAATGGCAAAAGAGGCTGATATCCACATGCAAGAACCAGATCTAGAGGTTTACAACTCAAAATATAGAAAATATGAAGTCCTTAGAAAAATGTGTAAGGATTCAAAGTATCCAACATTAAAAATGAGCCTAGCTCTTACATTTATAGATGAATCCATGGAAGAAGAAGAAGAGAAGGAGGGAAAATCTAAATTTGAAATGCAACCACCAACAAGAAGCATTTAATGCCTACAAATCCACCTAAGAATATGTCAAATGCACTTCCCCAAGTCTGTTTGGCATGTTGAAGAAGGAAGGAGGGAAAATCAGATCAAATCGGGTGGTTGGAGCAATTAGATCTACCCATTAATTCTCATAAATAGGTTTTTCCCATTTCTCACCTACTAAATCCATTAAGAATTTGAATTTGAATGTCTAGCATTGTAGCCCATGTTATAAACTATTGATTAAGACCGGGCGCATGCCAATCGAGCTCGTAGAAAAATATATGGTTGTTAGAAGTTTGCTAGAGTCCTCATGCACGCAAGCCATGTGGCACGTGTGGATTGGTGAAAGGACGGCCAATCTGTGTAAATGTTCTTTTCATTTATGTCACATGGCATTCATTGATTTTTGTAAGGATTCAGTGCCCTGTTGGCATGCTTTGATAAGTTTCTTATGGCACACTTAAACATGTTAGAATGATGTGGCACGAGAATGGCACGAGGAGGAGGTGCAAAGTTATGTGCACGAAAGAATGAGGCATGGGAAGAAGATAGAAGGAAGGCGTGCATAACGCGTGCAAGGAAATGAGGCAAACCACGAGCGAGAACGTATGGTCAAGGAAAAACTATTACAAAGTAATGTGTGGGGCACATGCGAGGGCCAGGGATAGCTAATTGAATCAAGTGCAAGGCACATGTACAAGATGAAACAACTACTACAAAGAAGGTGGATGCGCAGATCATGCGTGCAAGACAAGAGTGGAACAAAGACGAAAAGGAGAGTGGAAAGGAAGAAGTGGAAGTGCGTGAGGGCGTGTGAGGAAGAGAAGGGTGCCGCACAAAGAAATTCAACCAAGGGAATGTGCCAAGTGAACTTGAGTACACGCAACATTATGAAGAGATCGGAGCCGAGAAGATGTATACAAGTTACCCAAATAACTAGGAGAGTTATTTGGATAACACTAACATATAAAATTCATTCTTGAACAATTTTGTTTTTAAATGACTTACCGTTATCAGTAATAATAGAGGAAGGAATGCCAAAGTGACAAATGAGGTGGTTGAATATGAATTTTGATATATTATTACTAGTGACATATGTGAGAGGCATTTCCTCTACCCATTTGGTAAAATATTTTGTGGCGGTGATAATGAATTTGTGGCCATCATATGAGGTGGGGTTGATATTTCTTATAACCCATTAATTCTCATAAATAGGTTTTTCCTATTTCTCACCTACCAAATCCACCAAGAATTTGAATTTGAATGTCTAGCATTGTAGCCCATGTTAGAAACTATTGATTGATACCATGTGCATGCCAATCAGAGCTCTATAGAAAAATATATGGCTATTAGAAGTTTTAGAGTCCTCTATGCATGCAAGCCATGTGGCGTGCGTGGATCGAATTTGAAAGGACGGCCAATTGTGCAAATGTTCTTTTTGTTTCTACCATATGTCATTCATTGATTTGTTACAAGGATTCAACACCTGTTGGCATGCTTTTATAAGTTTCTTATGGCACACTCAAACATGTTAGAATGATGTGGCACAGAATGGCGCAAAGGAGGGTGCAAAGTTATGTGTGTGAAAGAATGAGGCATGGGAAGAAGAAAGAAGGAAGGCGTGCGTAAGGAAATGAGGCAAGCTGCGAGTAGAGAACATATGTTCAAGGCACAACTATTACAAAGTAATGTGTGGGGCATGTGCAAGGGCCATGGATATCGATTGAAGCAAGTGCAAGGCACGTGCGCAAGATGAAACAAATGCTAGGAAGAAGGTGGATGCGCAGATCATGCGTGCAAGACAAAAGTGGAACAAAGAGGAAAAGGAGAGTGGAAAGGAAGAAGTGGAAGTGCATGAGGGCGCACGAGGAAAAGAAGGGTCGCACACGAGGAAATTCAACTAAGGGAATGTGCCAAGTGAACTTGAGTACACGCAACCTTATGAAGATCTCGGAGCGAAGATGTATATAAGTTACCCAAATAACTAGGAGAGTTATTTGGATAACACTAACATATAAAATTCATTCTTGAACAATTTTGTTTTTAAATGACTTACTTGTTATCCGTAATAATAGAGGAAAGAATGCCAAAGTGATAAATGAGGTGGTTGAATATGATTTCGATATATTATTACTAGTGACTTATGTGAGAGGCATTTCCTCTACCCATTTGGTAAACTATTTTGTGGCGGTGATAATGAATTTGTGGCCATCATATGAGGTGGGGTTGATATTTCTTATAACCCATTAATTCTTAGAAATATGTTTTTCCCATTTCTCACCTACCAAATCCACCAAGAATTTGAATTTGAATGTCTAGCATTATAGCCCATGTTAAAAACTATTGATTGATACCAAGCACATGCCAATCAGATGTCTATAGCAAAATATATGTTTGTTAGAAGTTTTGATTCCCTACGCATGCAAGCCATGTGGCACGTGTGGATTGGCTGAAAGGACGGCCAACTATGCAAATGTTCTTTTCATTTCGCCACATGTCACTCATTGATTTTTACAAGGATTCAATGCCCTGTTTGCATGCTTTGATAAGTTTCTTGTGGCACACTCAAACATGTTAGAATGATGTGGCACGAGAATGGCGCGAGAGGAGGCATGAAGTTATGTGCGTGAAAGAATGAGGCATGGGAAGAAGAAAGAAATAAGGAAGGCGCGTGTAACGCGCACAAGGAAATGAGGCAAGCTACTGAGCAGAGAACGTATGGTCAAGGCACAACTATTAAAAAGTAATGTGTGGGGCATGTGTGAGGGCCAGGGATAGCTGATTGAAGCAAGTGCAAGGCACGTGCATAAGATGAAACAATTGCTAGGAAGAAGGTGGATGCGCGAGATCATGCATGCAAGACAAGAGTGGAACAAAGAGGAAAAGGAGAGTGGAAAGGAAGAAGTGGAAGTGCACGAGGGTGCGAGAGGAAAAGAAGGGTGGCACACGAGGAAATTCAACCAAGGGAATGTGCCAAGTGAACTTGAGTGCACACAACCTTATGAAGAGCTTGGAGCCAGAAGATGTATACAAGTTACCCAAATAACTAGGAGAGTTATTTGGATAACACTAACATATTAAATTCATTCTTGAACAATTTTTCTTTTAAATGACTTACCATTCTCAAAGTAATAATAGAGGAAGAAATGCCAAAGTGACAAATGAGGTGGTTGAATATGATTTCTAATATATTATTACCAGTGACTTATGTGAGAGGCATTTCCTCTACCCATTTGGTAAAATATTTTGTGGTGGTGACAATGAATTTGTGACCATCATATGAGGTGGGGTTGATATTTCTTATAAGGTCAAGACCCCATCGAGATAAAGGCCAAGGTGTATTTATTGGCTATGGAGCTTGTGAAGGTGCATGAATGAGGTTCCCGTGTGTTTGGTATGTCATAGACTTCTTGAAAAAAAAATCATGCATCAAACTCCATAGTAAACAAATAGTAACCTTAATTTAAGACCCCCTCTAAAAAATTATTATAGAATGGGTGGGAATCTCTAAATGGACTTTCAAATGATGGTGAATTCAAAAAACATTTCGTGGAAAAGGTGAGTTGGCAAGTCATGTTTTTCTTGCAATGGTGGTTTCATATATTTGATGATGGATGTTGGACAACCGTCTTTTTTACGGGATCTAGGCTTTGTTGGATGGCATATCCTTTTTGGATGACAGGTTGAAGGGTTGGTTGACTATGTCCTTATTATAATGTCATCTAACATGAGTTGGACGGATGTTCCTTCTGTTTAGACGGAACCCATTCATTCTAGATGGTCGTCTCTTTGGATTGGACAGCCATCCCTTATTGGTTGGGTAGAACCCATCGAGACATTTTTCCTTCGTTCCTTTTCTAGATATTCATCTCTTGTGGTTGGTTCCTTGTCAACCATGGTTGGATGGATATGTCTTGTGTATACTATGTTTTAAAATAGTTATCCTTTTCGATTGGATAGGTTATGTTGCACACACGTCCTATTTATCCATGTTAGACGGCCCTTTTCCTTTTATTAGAATGGTTGAGGATTTTCCTATTGGATGGCTTTGATGGCAAGCCATCTGCATGAGTCCCCAAGCATGTGTTTCCTCAAACTTCTCCACCAATCATTTTTCACCACATGTCTAGTATCGTGAACCGAGATCCCTATATATACCCCTACGAGGTTCATTTCTTCACTTTTTCCATAAACTTTTACAAATCTACAACACTCTAAGCTCTCCAATTTTCTACCGGACCAACGTGCACCTACAATATTTCAGTTTTCCCTCCCTCTCCTGCAACTTTACACTTCATCTAAATCTTTCAACAATGGCAAGCACCACGGTTACTCCTTGCCTCCAAATTCTAGTACAAAAACCTCATGTCCCTATTACAACATTGATAAAACTCAAAGACACACCTAAGGAATGGATGAAAAAACACAATTCATGGGGCTTTCCACATGCCCCAATTCAAAAATAATACTATTGTCCTCGATTACCGATCAATTCTTACAGCTAGGAAGAGATGGAAATTTTTATTCCCCTAATGGATTGTACATTTTTTCTTTCACCATGTGGAGCCCATAAGATGTCCATCGATTAACTAGATTACCTTTCCAAAACCAATGCTTGTGACTACAAAGGTGGTCCTAACTGATGAAGACAAAAAAATGGAGTCTCATTACAATGTGCAGGTTGATGGTAAGTTCAATATTATTTTCAATTGTTTGTTTTCTTAATATTACTTGACTTACCCAAGCATCTAAATTTTCTTGTATCTTGTTAGCTATAGTTAATCATTCCAAAAGAGGCCTTGTTATACAAGGTATTACAAACAAATTCTTTCATGTAGTGATATCACTATTTCAAGCCAGGATTGTGTTGCAGGAAGATCCATGAGACATTCCATTTTGGGTGGTTCAAGTATATATTGCGGACACTAGTAGGGAAACAATTTGATTGGTGCACATATTTTTCCAATCAAATAAAAATAGATGTCAATAATGCCCTTGCTAGTATGAATGCATATGATAAATCCAAGATTGTGTTTTCTTTCTACCAATTATCTACTTTGCTTTCTATCATGAAGCTTTCCACCAATTGTAGAATGGACAAATTTTGACTGCAATAAATGAAAAAATGATTGGTCTCTCACTTGAAGAACAACATGTAACAATTAATTTTAACATTATAATGATTAATTATTTTTAATGCAATAATAATAGTAATTTTATATTTTAGAGAAGAATTATAGCTGGAATATCTCATAAGGAGGCTATTTCTGGGGTAAATCCCCTCAAGAGGTCTCTAGTGATTTTGATATGGATTCAGTGAGAATCAACCCCGATTTGATTTCCTCATCAAAAAATACCTAGGGGTCGATAGCTCCACCACTACTACCTTTATCCCATCACACTTTTCTATAGGTATAAATATTATTAGTTTATAATTAAGCTACTAGGAGGAACCATAAACAAGCTATTTGTTCTGTAAGTGGTATAATATTTTAATATTTCTACATTTTTATTTTCAGAAAGTTCTGAGTTTGATGGTCTAGATCAAACTCATTCTCAAAGTGTCAAGATCGAATGGTCACATCTCCGAGCATGCAAGGTAATGTATAATGTTTAGCATCTTTTGTTTACTTGCAAATATTTTATTTAGTATTTACAAGGGTATAATGATTATTTTTTTAATACTTTGTAGTTTTCTTCTTGTAGTTAATAGACCTTCACAACAGATTCAAAAAGGCCTCTAGTACCATTGACGCGTATTATACAAACAAAAAGAAAATTTAGGAAAGAATATAAGGTTTCATGCAGACTCTGTAAGAATAGTTCATCCTAGTAACCTCATAATTTCCTAGGTTTTTCACTAGGTGGTGTCTTCAGTACAATGGGCACCCAAGATTTTGAACCAGATCGAGCTCGATGATGATTTTTGGGATTTGATAGTGGTGACATGCAGAGAAGGGTAACTATTTTGACACACATGGTATGATACAATCTACTCCACCTCCTCAACCACAAGTGCAACAAGATGTACATGAAATAAGGGACTCTCCTCCTCCACCAAGTAAAAATCCACTCACGGATGATCAGAAGATAGATTTTTCCTTCAAAAATATGATATCAGATAGTATGGGGGCCACAATTCAAGAAGTTTGTTATGTCTGATGTGGAATCAAGTGCACACTTGGGAGAGAAGGGCCAAAATTTTGATCAAATAAATAAATACCGATACCATAATCATGCTCAAAGGCATTCATTGTTCACTATCGTAGAGAGCCAACCAACAAGGCTTGACATTTTGCTAAACAAAGCTCAATCAGGCACAATTTTTGTATAATAATGATTATGATGATGATATTTTGGATATAATGTTAAACAAGTTGGAGAATCTTAATGTTGAAGCCCAGGCGTACTACAAAAATGGGCTAGAGACAAAAGTAATGTTTTAATTGCAAATGCAAAAAAAGAGAAAGTTGTGGTAGGTCATCTTTTACATGTAAAATCGTGATATTATGAGCATTGCAATAAATTATTTAGACTTATCTAATAGACTAATACATTTCTATTTTTGTTTTGTAGGAAAAATATGAAAATTTAAAGAAAGAGTAGTTGTATTTGATGCACATTTGAAGAATGCCACAAAAGCTTGAATGCATTTATATAGTTGAAGGAAAATTTTTTTATTATTAAATAAACAAAATAATACATTGAAAAGGATAATCAAGGAGCATAAGATGGATCTAGATATCTTACTGAAGGAAAAGACAAGATGTTGATCCATCACTTTTGTCATCAGGAGATGTTGTGAGGGAGGAGCAAAATATTCTTCAAAATATCAATACCACAACACACAGGATTTGTAGGCATCAAGAGTTTTATCAGAGAGCACTATAACAAAGTAAGAAAACTCTTGAAAACTCCACCTCTTTTGCAAGAAAAATATCAAGCTTCCCCTAACAAACAAAAATTGAAAAAAGTAGTTAGTTTCACCATGTGACAAGTGTGTTGTCACAATTCGACACTGGTGTAGGAATTAAAAGATAGTGGCCAGCCAATTTTTTTTTTTTTTATTCCGTGTGGTAGACATAAGGAAAACTATGATTCAGAATCATAGGTAGAAAAGAGGATTCCCTCGTAATGTGTTCTTATATGATAGAAACTTTCCTGGAAGCTTTGAAAAAAATTGACAACCCATCATTTTGTAATTGTATTGGTTGAAAATGCTTTATGAAAACATGTATGTCTTCATAAAGTAATCCACCTCTTGATAGAATGAATACAAGACTAATTTTGAATTGGAACTATATTTATTGTTGTATCACATTTATTGAAAGTTTTCAACAATTTAATATGCAAACTTGTAATTGGATTTCTACTTACTGTGAATGTTTTTTATGTTACTATTTGGAGATGTAAAGCATGGTTTAAGATTTAGTTTGTGTTTGTTTGAAAATATTTATGTTTCATGCAGAGATAAAACATTAATCAATAATCACATAGATGGATCCAAATAAATCATTGTCTTTATTTCAATAATAAAAAAAATAAAAAAAAAATTTGTTACAAGTAAAAAAAAGTCTATTAAGACTAGTTGATTATCATTAATCAATATGAAATATATCAATATATCAAATCATTTTCAATAGCATCAAGAATGTATACAAGAAATTAGAACTCTGGAAATTGAAACAATCCTGGAGCAACCCATTCATTTGTGTCCTAGAATTCTATTGAATTGGAAGCATGTTGGTGGATGTGTTTGGATCCCCGGATCAGTCAGAATGTTACCGAATCCTCTTCTTTCTATGAGTGAATTCCATAATGCAAGTGCTCTCTCATAAGGAAAATTTTCCATAGAGTAACTAGATACATACAATCTCAGACAACTTTCTAAATTTCTATCCAATCTATTTTGGACTTTTGATTTTACAAAGGACAATGCACTGAATACCCTCTCATCTTCAACAAAATCCCATAATCATAGTTTGAAAAAGTTCATATAGCTGAATATACTCACTCAAATCCTCTCACAAAATACTACTTGAATAAATCTTCTTCCAAAGTCTTCTAATGGAACCATTTTCATTTGGCTCATCCAAAACTGAAATTGCTCTAGCATAGTGGTGGAAAAATCTTGTGATTGAGAACTCAAGTAACTTTTTTGTAAAATACCTTCAACAAAAACTCCATTTATCTCTTCACGCTTACATAAATGTTCCATTAGACTAGTCATGTATTTGATAAATAAAGTATTGATGGATGTTTGAAGTGTGCCTCAATTGTATTCCAAAACTATGGATTGACAACTCCCATTGCTTCAAGTAATTTATCCTTTTTGAATATTTCACATGGATCTCTGTAGATAAAGATTGAGAAATATTTTTCAATTTATTTTGAGTGTCACATAATATTGTTTCATATAAATTGTGTGTCACTCTTACTTCTTCCATCTCTGACCCAACCAAATCTACTCTTTTCTGAAAAGTATGAAGTGGTATCTCTTTCCCATGTGTTGTTATACACAGATGATCATGTATATTGAATTTTAAGAAGCAACTTGGATTCTTAAGGTCTGTTAATGCATTCCATCTTTCAAAAACAAGACCTTGAAAACTTCATTGACAAATATAAATTATCTAGACTCATGCACACACATTTTCTTAGTCTTATGAAGTTTGTTATGTAGATGCAACACTCTTGCATGCATGCTTCGTCAAAACATTTAGCTCCTTCAACATTGGAAAAATACCACATAGTGTAAGTAAAGTTTCAATATTTATTAGATGGTACAACAAATCTTTAGCTTTATCTACATCCCTCATGGTATTTATACATAAAACTTATCAATGAAGGATATTCTTCAAATATTCTACAAGCAGGCTCATACATTGAAATCCATCTAGTATCTACATATTTGAGAATTTTTCCCATCTATCAATCCAATTGCAAATTTCTGAAATTCTAAAAATCTCTTTGGACTACTTGAATAATATGCATGCAAATCATGGATCAACTCCTCCACTTTGGCAACACTTTCGAATGTGCTCACAATTTTATAGGCCAGATTCATTATGTGAGCCATGCAATGAATTGCAATCATATAGGGGGAAACAATTGTTGTAGTAGTCATATGTAGAGACCATTTTTGGCCCCCCTGCATTACATTGCACCATCATTTCAACACAAACTAACTTCATTGCAATGGAAAAATCATCCATACCTGTAATATCCTTCAAACTTGACACCACCAATTTGTAAATGTTTTCAGAATTGCAATTTTCACTCATTTTATGAACTGCTAAGAGATGGGGATTTCTTACTTCATTTGCAAATGTGTATACATGAATACAAACCCATGAAGTATTGTCCACTATTGTAACCTCATCAATTGAAAGGGAAATAAACTTTGCATTTTTAATAGCCTCTTTCAGATCCTCCTTTTCCACTAGAGCAAGACATTTTGCAATTTCCCAAGCCACTAGTATCTGACCAATGTGATTGAGGAACATTTTGTAAGCCAATAACCTGATACAAAATTTTATTTTCTGAGAAATCTGAAATGGGTCTTCCTTTTTCAATATATGGAATACAATAGCAAATTGAATACTTTTGGCATGCATTTCAGTCTCCATAGCTTTGCTCAATTTTTCTACAATTGTGCCACCTTTTTCATTTAGATTTTTCAAACATTTTTGTTCTTTTTCATATTCTTCTGCGTATATTTTACATGCAAGTAGTATTTTGCATTTTTCCATTTATGAGATCTTACTATGCTCCCATCCTTTTGCTTTTGGGAAATATATATTTTCCCACAGTGTTTTTCAATGGTGTCTAGTTTGAGTTGCATTGTGTGATCTTTCCCTTGTTTCCAACTACATATTTTACATCGACATTGAGTTGGAATATCATTACCATTTTTTGGCTCCACAGTTCAATAAAAGGATATTTGGCTACCCATTCGAACCTGAAAGTCCTTCCTATTGTCTAGTTTGTCCTCTTTTTCTTCTATAGATTTTTTTTTACTTTCTTGACTTCAACTTGTGCATCTGGGTTCTCAGTCAGGAATATCTTGATCCTCACATCTCCTTTTTCTGGAAATAGACATTGGAGTAGAAGCTTCCTCTTTTGTTGGTGTTGGATGAGAATTTGATGAATCTTCTCCTAGTTTGATGTCATCAAGGGAACAAATTTTTTCATCAATCGGATCATCTCTCAAAAATATTAGTTTCATTAAAACCAAAAGGATCATCGACATCTCAAAACACATTAGTTTGTGAAGGTGTTTGAGAAATGTCTACATATAAAAGTGTTACATAAATAGTATTAATTATTTATATTATTAATACCACTAAATAAACATAAAACAAGAGTGCAAAGAGTAAATACTCAATTTTATAAAAGAGTATTTGAAACATATAGTATGAAAATATAATAATAAAATTATGTAAATTAGTAGATAGTACATACCTATATTTTTCATGAGATCCAGACACAACATTCATTTTTTGTGAGTTTCCAAAATAGCCAAACAATGTCTTGTTACTCTTTTTTGAATTGGCAAGTAACCTTCTTACCCTGCTTTCTAGAATCCATGGATAGGGTTGTGGACAAAAAAATAGGACAGATGGCTTGGGGATGGACGACTAAGTCGGGGATGAGATTGGGCGACTTGCGGACAGGGGCTTGGGTTGGATGGAGGTTGGATTGGATGGATGATAGGATGGAGGTGTTAGGAGGATTGCGATTGAATGGACTTTTGGGTGGAAAATCTTGGAGTTTAACCGGTAGAGATTGGATGGACAGTTGGTTGGACGAAAAAAAGATTGCAAAAGGAAGTTGGACGGTTGTATAGATATGGTTATACCTAGCGCTATAGTAATTTACTGGAGTTGAATATTGCACAAGTTGATTGGTTGGTTGGTGAATTACATGCATAAGTTCATTTATGTGTAAAGAAGGTGAACTTGGGTTGGGTGAAAAATCTTGGATTTTCTAACCGATAGAGGTTGACCCAGAATATTTTCCATTTCTAATCTACAAAATCCTGAATATTTGGAGTTTGAAAATATTGCCAAAAAGGTTGGATGGTTGTATATGTATTATACCTATATATTTATGTATAGTAATATTTTTGATGAATATGTGCAAATGTTGATTCAAAAGTGATGAATTACATGCATAAGTTCATTTATATGTAGTGACTTGTTTGAGGATTAGAAGTGAATCACCAAACACTGCCAACTCTTTGAGATTCCATGATATAGCCAATTTTGGTCAAGCTATGAGGGATTATGTGTAAATAAAAATACTACAAAGGCACATGAAAGAACCGATGTTATCCACAAAGTGCATGAAGGGATTGTAGGAGGCCACTTGCACTAGAGATGCAACCACGTGGAAAATTCTTAATGCATTTCTCTTGTGGAAAAGTTTTTTTAAAGATGTTAATGCATACACGAGGGCATGTGACCAATGTCAATCGGTTGGCAAACTAAATAAGCATGATGATATGGCCCTAATAGTTGTGGTCACGTCAAACCATTTACAAAATGGGTGATTGACTTATTAGGACTTATCAACCTTCTTGTGTAATGAAGTGGAGCACGCTATATAATCACATCCACTGACTATCTAACCCATGGGCCGAGGCCGCACCAACCAAATATTGTACAGCAACAACAACAACAAGGTTTCTATGGGAAAACATTATTATCCGGTTTGGATGTCCATTAATCTTCACAAGTAATTGAGGGACACACTTCACGAACAATACTATACATATTTTATTACAAGATTTTATGGTAGCACATCACAATACCACACCCTATCACCCACAAGCTAATGAAACAGATTGAAGAATTTAATAAAATTTTGAGTCATGCTTTAACAAAAATTTGCAACGTTGGGTGAAAGGATTGGGATGATAAAGTTTCTATGGTTTTTAGGCCTACGGAACAACATACAAGTGGCTCAATAAAGTGACTCCATTGTAGATTTTATATGAAACAGATGCATTTTTACCCATAGATTTAATAGAATCGTCCCTTCGAATCGTGAGAATTGTTAACTTAGATGATGAATAATCCATAACCGAATGGTTGAAGCGGTTGATATAGTTGGATGAAACCAGGTTACAAGCCCGGTGGTCATAGAATATTGAGAAAGTAAGACAGAAGTCTTACTCTTTATGATCAAAACATAAAGAGTAAGACTTGTACGGTGGGCACAAAAGTTTTACTTTTTGATTCAAAGTTTGTGCGCCACTCAAGAAAACTTAGGACACATTGGCTAGGTCGTTATGAGATAGTGTAATTTTTCCCACTTGGGCATGTAAAGTGATGGACCTTAGCGGCGTCCCTTTGAGGATACTTTAATGGAAGTAGGTTGAAAACCTATTTTCAATAAAGTAGGGTTGTAAAAAAAAAATGCATTCTATTAAATTATACATTATTTCATTTAATAGATTAGCATTTCCTTCATGCGTGAATAAGCACATGAAATTTGGGCAATTTATTTTACTGGTGTATTAGTCTAACCAAGCATATATTAGCTCCTGCGATAATGTGTAGAGGACCGCGCAATGCTTTACGTTGGGAGGAGGCACGACAACAAATGGTACAAATTGTCACTACATAGGCTTTCAAATAAGAAGGGTGTGCTTATAAAAGGGGGAGATCTACGTTGAAAATAAGAGAAATTATCGTGAGTATAAAGATAAAAATGGCTCTTTAACTCGCATGCACAATAGGAAAATTATTGATGAAGAGATGGTACAATAACAAAGTGAAGAAAATAAAGGGTGGGAAAATCTTTGGAAGAAGGATGTTATATTTATAAGGAGCTATCGGACAAGGATGCGTGTAAAAATAAGGAAGTGCACAAGGGAGATTGATACATCCGAAACATAAGCTCCCTAACATAGTTGGAGGCTCGAAGGAAAATAAGAAGTGACCATGAAGAATCCTATGATGCACAATTAACGGTCATTGACAATCAATCACGAAAAAAAACGAGGAAAAAATGTTGCATGCAAAATACAATTGTCAACAATGGGGAGTTAATAGAAATTATGGGAATACTATAAGCTCACGCATGCGAGGAGTAAATGAAAAATCATTTATTACCTATGAAAAGGAGTAAAATAGGGGGAATGGTAATTCATTTTAATTACCTTGTAGTAGAAATGAGATCTCGAGTGAAAAACGGCGAAAAAGAAGCGATTCAACTCCAGAGCCTACAAAAATCAACCACCATTAATGAAATTTCAAGCTTTTATAGTGATAATCGAAGTGAGCGAGGTAAAATTAACATACCAAGAAAAGCAAAAAGTTGTTTTTGGCCACCATTAACATGGAGGTCGAGAATCCCTTTTGAACAACAAACTTTGGGAAATTAATCACCCGGGGGTGCAACAAAGTGGTTTCCAACCTAAAAGGAAAAAGGAAAAAGGGAAGGAGAAACGCCAAATAAATAAGACGAGTGAGGATTGACAAGTGCATATTCCACGAGTATGTCAAGTTCAACATCTCAAAGCACCTCAAAGGCCACAGTGATCAAAGAAGACAAGAGCAGTGAGGAATAAGTGGTTATTATAAGGGAAATACCAATAGAAGAGGCAGGAACAAGTTCTTTCACGCCAAAGAAAGGAAAGAAGACTATGACCACTATTAAGAAGACCAAAAAGGACCAAAGTTCCAACATGATAACTATAAATGTGGAAATGTAATACCCATAGGAAGCTAAAATAATAGGGTAGTGGGATAATCATGTAACCTCGACAAAGATATCATAGTATAATCATCTTGCTTGCAATTTGGATGGAATATTGGAGAAGGAAATGGTAAAACCAATAGGCCAAAGAGACAGTGAAGGGAATGATGTTTATGATAATATCATAAGGAAGATGTTAGAGAAGAGGAATGATGTTTATGATAATATCATAAGGAAGATGTTGGAGAAGATAAGGGTACTCCAACTACTTAACTTACCATTTTCAATAAACTTATTGATTTTTTCAAATACCTTATCTCGTGTATAAGAGAGGGGTATTTCTACTTTGTGGGTAGGCACATGAGAATATCCCACCACCTAATTAGTAGGGTAACAAGGATAAATAATCAAGGTGAAGAATTAGCGCAAGCCCTTGGAAACGATGAAGAGGTGGATAGGATTGGTTATCTCCTCAAGTACAAGCAAAGGGGAAAGTTCATGTCCATTGATGAGCTAAAGCACCCTAGAACAAGAGTTGTGGGACAACTAATTACTTTTAAGCTAGCAGAGTAGAAATGTGGATTGAAGTTAATAAGAGATTCATATGCATTGTGCATAAGATATCATAAGGAACAAAGTATAATTTATCCCCATTCATCGCACAAAGCATAAATGAAGATGCAACATTGGAACATGAGAAACAAGGAATCAAATTACATTGGAGTGTGATCTTGTTGTTGATAGTCTTCAAGGAAATTTGCTTTCCGGAGGGGGTGAGGAGTCAACATGGATGTATCTAGTAGAGGATCCATCTCGATCATCATGTACAAATAATTCATGGTGCCCACAATGCTTAACAATGCATACAAGGAACAATTCACCAAGTGGTTAAAACACTTGTGTAATGCATTTGAGAAAGATTGGAGAATCTTGTACCAACTACCAAAGGATTTGGATGAAGAGGCGAGTTTTTGTAGCAATGAAGTACTCGATGGCCAAGATCAAAAGGGTTTATGATACTTGGTCATTATAGGCCAAATTTCCCTATGATTTCACAACATACTACTTTGTTTGATCCGTCCACCGGATCAAGGAGGCTAAGAGGCTCAAGATTGATGTGCAAAGAGTTGATGAACACATCCATACACTACGCAAAACTTATAAACACCCCCAGTGACACACTCAAGAGGAGGCGGGTGACAAACATTTCTCAACTCACTAGGTGGGAAACTATTATAGTGAATAATGACGCGCAGAACTATTCTTATATATGTGTCTAAAGATAAATAACCTTGATGAAGATGTGTAAGAGGGGAACTAGATGAAGAGGTTATTGATAACAAAACTCCATATTTTATGATTAAATTTAGCAACAACAATTTGAGATTAGCACATGAAAATAGGAAAAATCCTAGAGACAAATAAAATATAGAAAATAGTTGAGTAATTTCTATTGAATAGGAAGGGCATTTTATACAATTGCTTGCTCCTATAATCATGGAGACAAGTCTTATCTTTTTATCCCCAAATCTCTCCTCTATTCCCTAGTCTTACTCTCAATCCCAAGATATTCTCACACACTCTTATCTCTATGAGTTGTGCATGACAACTAATTGTGCACACTCATATATTATTTTATAAATATTAAAAACTATTACTACCAAATAACCCAAACCACTCCTAAGTGTTCACACTATGAACAATATTTTAGTACTTGATTATTATGCCAAAATGAGCACAACATAGTGCACATGAGAAAGTAAAGTGCGTTAAACAAGTACAACAAGAAAAAGCAGTACACATGCATAGACAGAGGCCAACCCAAGAAGAAGAGGAGCTTAAACCCAAGGCAAGGTCCTATCTACGTGTCAAAGGTAGAAAAAGAAACAAGAAATGGTACATCCCAATGGCATAGGAACTAAAAATACCCTAGTGACCAACGACATTGTTGCATGAGCAGGAGGGGATCAATATCGAAAGACCGGTAAAAAACTCTCAATAGATAATAGTAGTGAATGTGGGCCAAGTAAACATATGGAGTAGCCAAGTGACAACGCACAAACAACGTCTGCACATAATTCACCCCAAAAGGTGATTAATATAGAAGATTATCTTGAGGGGGCACACAAAGTGGAAGCACCAAGAGAATACATAAGGAAGGAGGTGTTCACAAAAGTAAGGTGGAGGAAGATCAACCTCAATCAAGTTTAGGCAAGAGGTCGATACACGGGAACTAGAGGATGAAATAGATGAGGAAGAAGTAGACCCCTATCTCTACCCAAACCTAGAAAAAAGGTGATGAACGCGAAATATCAAAAGGGGATAATACTAAGGAATTATTCCAATGGAATTGCCTTAAAAATACCATGGCCATGAGAGTGCTTGAAAAAGGCCTTGTCATTTTATTTGGATGCTTGTACTAAGGAACCACTCATTGAGCTTCCGAGAAACAACATCCACACCATTCCAACAAAGGGAGGGGATCATGTCCTCCTCGCCAAGACCTACAAAATGTCTGAAACGCAAGCAAGGGAAGCATTGATAAAAATTGTTGGGGAAGTATTCCAAAAACACTTATAGAATAGCAATGATTCCGAATATACAAGAGGTCGGTCACAAAATATGGAGGAAGAGCTCGAGAGAAACAAAGAGTACATTGTGTGAGCTTGACATGAAAACAAAATCCTAGGGGAGAAATAAGAGCGCATAGATTCTAAGGTCAAAATATTGGGGGAGAGGATAATAAGCAATGAACCCAAACTTACAAATAAATCCTGCTCATTGCAGGAGACAACATTGATGAATTAGAGAGACTCAAGAATTTTTATTCAAAAGATTGAAAAAGAGAAGGATAGAGAAAAGCAGAAAAAGGTTGATGGTGAAAATATAAGTCGTTTGCAACAAAAAGCTAGAAGCATGCAAGAATAACATGAGGTAGTTAGAGGCCAAGGATGAAAAGTTGCTTAAGGGGATATATAAGTAAATGAGAAAAAGCAATGCATGCATAAAAGGATTAGATGACAAACTAGCGTTATTTGAATCTCGAGTAGAAGATGGATCTCTAGACAAAGCTAATAAGAACAAACTAATGGAAGAATGTGAAGCAGTTAGCAAAGAGGTCGCAAAAAGAAAATAGAGGATACAACAATAGATGATATAGTTAAGAAGGCTCACTAATGTTGTTGAGATAGAGCTAGGGACCTCATGTCAAGAGTTAAGAAAACTAGTTGATAATATGCGCACAATGGAGAACACATGAATAAAAGGCACTTGATTTTTAGTCAACTAGTTACATAGTTGGAAAAATTGGACCGATTATTCATGAACCAATAAATAAGTGGCGAGTGCATACAAACTTACTACAAGTTGAGGAGCCAAATTTTTTTGAAGATATTTAATAAATTTTTCCCACATACTGAGACAAAATAATTAGTACGGGGTGATGTTGGTCCCATAGTTTTGTATTATTTATTCTTTAGGACCTTACATGATTGAAAATTATTTTTTTATGGTCCACTATCCTTTAAAGGGATGCATGGAATGTTTGAGAGGATGTGTGCGTAGAAAGGGGGAAGTGCACACGCCAAGAAAAGGAATAGGTGCACAAGGAAGTAGGATAAGGGGAAAGCGTGAAATAAAGTTACTAAAGGCTACACAAAAGAAAGGAAAACACCGACAAATATGGAGGAACGTGCGAGAGAAGGATAAACTAGGATGAATACATGCAGGGAAAAAGAGGATGAAGATAAATATGATTCTAAAGATAGACCTCAAGTTACTGAGTTAAATCACTTGCATGAGATGACAAGGAGATTGGTTAAAATTTGAGCTGGAATAAAGATAAATAGAAAACCTCCAAGAGTGTTGCCATGCAAATCGGGGGTGAGGTGGCGAGCGGATATTTTTATCCACTACCTAAATGTACTAGTTAGACTTGCAGAATTATAACTCAAGGGCTATTATTAGCTCTTAGAAGACTAGTGAAGGGAAATTCCCCACTAGTATAATACCCATGAGGGAACCATTTTAGGATATACATAAAGAGATAGATATACATAAAGGTAGGGAGTGTGAGAGTTAGAAGGCATGACCTTGTATCTTTTGAACTTATTATTGAGATGGTTGGTTGTAAAGGACACTGAAATACCATGAATGTAATTGGGCTATTATTGATTAATATATGACAATTATTTGGATTGGTCAATAAGCAACTTTGTTATTCATTCATGTTTAATACCAAAGTGCCCACATACTATTTATTCACTAACATGTAATGATTCACCCTTGTTAACCTTGATTAGACCTAGAGACCTCCCACATTTCGGGTGATCGCGCCTAAACCACACTACATTATAATAGTCAAGCGCGAAGGGTTGGCGTAAACTTGTGCACATAGGTCATCATATTATCACATGCATGAGTACATGGGAGTACATTAAACACTCAACAAAAATAATAAGGCACTTAGAAACAAAGGAGATGAGAAAAGGGGATATATGATGACAACCCAAAAATATGCCAATAATTCCAAACTCAGACCAATAATCAACAAGTACAAAAACACCCTAATATCATTTAGTTTAACAACTAATGTCTATGGGCCACCATACATTGTGGCAGATGGGGAGTCCCCACACGCCTACGAAGTCACGTAACAGGATTAAAAGTGTTAATGTTTCATCTATTTCCTCAATGGCCTTAACGGAATTTACATGCAATTGCTCTCTAAGAGCTTACATTCATTACATGGGGCTTTATAGGCTTTTATGGTGTCTCCCTAAGACCTATCCTAGACTGGAATGTGTGCTCACAAACACATTCGACCCCCTCTCCAGACTTGGGCCTACTGAGCACTAACAACAAACTTGTTGACATCCAAGTTAACCCCAAAAATGGTGAACACGTTCCCTTTTTATAGTTACGCACTTAGCTTTTTTCCGGCTTATCTCTCCTTGTTTAAATTTTCCTTTGGGTGGGCTAGCTTCTTCTATACACTTCCATATTCTCCTTCTCATATTCAAATTTGAATTTGAAATCCCCTGAATAAACCTATTTGTGCCACATCTATATGTTCATTAACTCCTCTTACTGTTCCATCCTGATCAAAATTACCTTTCAGACACCTCATGACATCTTTGAACACGGTTGCGAGCTATTTGTTCTATTGCGCACTCACCTTCCACGCCTTTATCTTATGTTGTTGCGCACTCGTATGCTTCAGTCTCACCTTCAACTCCTTTCACACATTATCGTTGGGTTTTGGGCCTTCTCCAAAACATCTGCTCGCCTCCTTCATAGACCAAGTTATTGTGTAATCCTCGTTATTTTCTCATGTGCCTTTTGCACATTCTCTATCACTACGCATAGATCCTTCGCAATCTTTGTGCACTACAAGTCTATTCGGTCAAGTCGAAGCTGCTCGCTATCCTACCGAAATCCTATGCACACCATGGTGCACCATTCCTTTGCACTTGCTCCCCTTTACAAGCCTTACATGCACTACTAGTGTTTTCACTTATGCACAATCGCTCTTAATTTCTCTATGCCTTCTCCTTCCTTCTCAAACGCCCTTCCACCTTGTGTGCAACCATCTTTCACTAAAATTGTACGTGATTGCTCTGGCCCTTGGATGCTCCTGCATCAATAGACCAATTATAATCATGCAGCTATAGAATAGTAAAGTAACTAGCCATGCACCTAAACTAAAGGGAAGTGGGGCACAACACAGTCCAAGTGCATGAGGGATGCCATAACCATAAAAATTGCAAAAATTGATCTGAGATGATTTTCATAGCCATAAAAATACTCATGTTGGGCTATCAAGATTGTGCAAATACTTTTGAGATGTTTTCCAAAGAGTAAAAATGTTATTGATCATTGATTGTCAGATGCAAAATGACTCGTCAGGCATGCTCTTCTACTCCCCCTTCAAAACTTGGCCTAATTTTACAAGTTGCAACTTTTTTCCTCTTGTAATGAACTAATTATTATTGACCTAGAGTGTTAAGGAAAACAAATTTTAAGGGCCTACATGAAGGTTCAAGTGGTTGGTTTAATCTAACCCACCCTCTAATAGTTAACCCTTATTGGAACAAAAAAATGTTGATAATAAAAATTGTATAGCAAAATAATCTCGATTTGAGTGCAAAAAGTGCTCCACAATAGAATTCTAGCTGTGATGGGTATCCTTCCTCTTCCCAAATGAGTGTGCCCCACAATAGAGTTCCAGTTGTGATGTTTGTCCTTCCTCTTCCCTAATGAGTTATCGTGTCTATATTTAAAGGATTGAATTCAAACTTTGGTGATATTAACGTGCATGTCAAACTTGCAATGAATAGAAATGGGAAAATTGGAAAGGAAAAAATGGGTCCAATTAACTTTGTATATTCCTAATCAGCATCAAGACCATACAAACGGTCTTAACACTATATCGGAGCATCATAAACATGAAGAGAATTTATATCCATGAGAAGTGGACGAATGGGTCAAAATTCCCTAATTTAGACCAATCACTCATATATATACAAAATTATCCTAACAAACAATAAATAAATTCTAAAGGACCATTTTTTTGGTAAATATGAAGAGGATTTCTAACCATTAGAAATGGACAAATGGGTCAATAATGCCTAATTGAAACTACACACACACACATGAAAATAAATTCCAAGGGACTAGTTTTAGGGGTTTACAATGAATATGTCTCATTTAATTTTTCTTTTTTATATTTTTCTTATTAACAAAATTTGGTTTTGTCATAGAGTACATCTACTAAATTTGGCCTTATTGTTTGCGTATATATTTGCATGCCTATCATATTTGAACTAGACCTTATTTTGTTCATAACTCTAAAAATACATTTTTGAGACATTTTTTCATATAGTCTACAACCTTTCCATTTCAAGGAATTTTGAAATGTTTCACGAAATATAATGAAATTCCTTTGTGTTGGCTAAGAAATCGTATTGGGTAAAATCATGAAAAGGATTCTAACCACTTGTTTAATCAATAAAGTGTGTTTACGGTAAAATCATATATATATATATATATATATATATATATATATATATATATATATATATATATATATATAATGTAGGAAACAACTCATATGATGTCGATACCATCTTTCGATTAGAAATGAGTTTTTAATTGCAAAGTAAAAATAAATTTTGATAGGTGATGAGAAGAAATTTTAACATACTTTTGACGTGTGATGATAACATACTTTAGAACATATGTCTATAGCACCTCTATAAGAGGAAAAAATCATGCTAGAAATAAACTCCAATATAGAAAAGGTCGAGGAAATGATAAAAATTACAATTTCATAGATAAATATAATTTATTTGAAAGGTATTGTACTTGCTCGACAAAACCTAGAACTAAATGAATGGTATTGTACTTGCTCGACAAAAACCTAGAACTAAATGAATGGTATTGTAATTGCTTGACAAAACCTAAATCTAAATTACAAAAAATCAACATTGTATTTTTTAATGAATTTGAGGAGTGATTTATCTTTATGAGTCTTTTGCCAATTGAAAATGGATAAATGGGTCAATAATGTTTGATTAAAAATGATCACTCCTATATAAAAAAACAACACTAACAAACATTAAATAAATGCCAAGGGACCTTTTTAGATAAATGTGAAGAGGATTCCTAGCCATCAAAAGTAGACAAAGTGATCGATAATGCCTAATTTAAACTAATCACTCATATAAACCTGTTAAAAATATATAACACTTATATTAAATAAATGCCAAGGAATCATTTTCCGGTGTTACGTTGAATATATATTATTTTATTTTTCTCTATTTTTTATATTTTTCTTATTAGCAAAATTTGGTTTTTTCATGGTCTTGTTGTTTGATGATATGCTTGCATGCCCTCCATAGACTCCTCCATGCCCATAAAATGTTAACTAGACCCTATATTGTTCATATCCGCAATTGCCTAATCTAAAAGTACATTTTTGAGGTGTTATGTCATATAGTTTACATTATTTCCATTTTAATGAATTTTGAAGTGTTTCATGAAATATAACAAAATTCATGTGTTAACCAAAAAAAATTATATTGGGTAAAATTATGAATAAAAAATCTACCTTCTAGAAAATTATGAATAAAAAATCTACCTTCTAGTTTAATCAATAAGTTATGTGTACAATAAAATCATTAAGAAAAATTTACCATTTATTTGAGATATAACAATGATGAGTGTGTGTACATGCACGTGTGTGTGCGCATATGGGCGTGCTTGAAACAACTCATATGTTGTTGATATCATCTTTCAATTGGAATTGAGTTCTTAAATGTGTAAGAAAATAAAGTCAACAAGTAATGATAAGAAATTTTAACATATTTTAGAGCATATATCTTTGTGGCACCTCTATAGAAGGAAAAAATAAGTCTGCTTTAAAAGTAAATTTTGATATAGAAAAGATCAAATACAAGACAAAAAATTACTATTTCACAACAACTTAAAAAAAAAAATTCAAGATAGTATCGTAACCACTTGACAAAAATCTAAAACTAAAAAAACAATCAAACACTAATTATTTGTCGGCATTGAAGAGTTATTTATCTTTATGAGTCTTCAACCAATCAAAAATGGACAAATTGGTCAATAATGTGTAATTTAGACCAATCGTTAATAGATTAAGAATAACACTTACATCAAATAAATGCCAAAGGACCATTTATAGGTAAACATGAGTGTTTCTAGCGTAAATGGACATAGGTGAATAATGTCTATTTTAAACTCGTGATTAAAATATACACTTTCATGGAACTAAGTTTTGCGTCGTTTGTACTCGTAACTACATATTTTAATACTTTTTTGCTCTATTAATTGAAGTATAGTGTAGTACACTCGAATGCATTTATTATAAAGTGGAATTTCCTCCCAAGAGTACGGAGAAATGCATATTTTATTCACTGGAGTGGTTCAAAGATATACGATAAGGAAGAGGAGCCACTTGTTGTGCACCCTAAGTTGAAGGGTGTATACGGACATATAAGTACCAGAAAGTAGTTTTTAAGGTATTTAAATCAAGTAATTTTCCCTATAAAGAAATTTTGGGTGGACCATTTTTAGGGAATTATGTTATGCATTTTCCTACTTATGTGGCATCATTTGATTGGATGATTGTTTGATGTGATTTAATGTGGCTTGATGTGACTTATTTTATTGACTACTTTTTTCCAAATTTTAAGTGAAAATTTGACATGTACTAGTCCTTGACTTTACATCTACCCTCACCATTATTGGTCCATGCTCCACGATTAGCTCCTCTCCCTTATTGAATTTAACATATTACCTCTCGTAATTTCAATTCAATGGCAATTCATGTCGAGCACATATTGACCATCCATAATCATCCCACAACTTCCAAACCTGTTGAGTTGTGTAATTCTTGAAACTTTGAAATGGATTTTTATATCATATGTTTTTCTTAGAGTGTTATGTTTTGATAATACATTGACCATACTTGAATATTATTTCTAGCTTGTATGACAATGTGAGAGACTTTATGATTCGAGTTCCTTGAGATATCAAATGATTACAAGATGCTTATTGCTAATTCATCTTGTTAGAGATATTGTCTTGAGATGAACATTATGGGCACATTATAAATTAGAAAACCTTTGTATTGTCTTTTGAGGGACGAGTACAATAGCGAGAGAGACAAGGGCCTCTACTCTCACTTTGTTGGGGTAACAAAAAAAAAAAACATGGCGTTGTTTGGAATTTGTTGCATTGTAGTCATCAATAAATAATAATAATATGGGCTTCTCTACACTCTTTAGTCTCTACTTTTCATTTCCAAGGATGAATGAGACCTTAAGTCGGGTTTCTATGCGCTCTTATTCCCAAGCTTTTCATTTTCAAGGAAGAATGAGACCTTTAAATTCCAAACACTTATTAGAACACGTTGTTGGAGCACCACCATCTTTCGTCTTTTTTTGTTTGAAATCTGGTAGGTCATAGACCGCCATATCACACGATTGAGGTGGGCAAACTTTTTCGGTCAAGTGCCAAGGACCGAGGGGATTCGCTCGGGGGCACAATCCCTGTCTCATCCCTTATTACGGTATCTCCTTTCGCTTTCAGCGAGAATTGAACCCTAGTGGGCTCTTTAAGAGCCAAGCATCTTTCACCATTGAGTCAAACACCCGTGTTCTTCATTTCTTTTGCCACCCTATCAATATGACCATCGGACCTTTGGGTACAGTTGCTAATATTTAAAAACTTTAGGGAAAGGAGGATTGCATGGTTGAAGTTGGAGCAAAAATAGTTTGATTGATTTTTTTTGTTAACATTTTATCGAGGGCGTAATGGGTGCATTTCAAAGGCATCGTAAAATTTTAATTTTTGCTGCCGGCAATAGATTTATCCAACCATGATTAACATCAACAATATGGCTCAATAGGGAAATGGTATCCTATTGAACAATTCGAATTTTAGGAACTCATGTTTAGCAAGTTTAGGGAAAGAAGGATCGAGTGGTTGTACTTGGCGCAAAAATAGTTTCACCTTTTTTTATTGAGATTTAATTCAAGTCTTGGTTGGGTACGTTTCAAAGCCATCCTGCTTCATCATCCACCCCCGTTTTACGAGAATAAAAATGAGTTGTGGATGAGTATACCTGACAGTAGGAAAACAAATAAGTCATTGCCATAAGGCATGTAGGAAAACAATAAATAATTGCCATAAGGCCATCGACACCCACAGATATTCCCGCTATTTTATTTATCCATATTACTACATAAATGGAAAAAATTACCAAATATTAATTACGCTAAAAGCATATTCCAAATTATAATAGAGCCGAGGTTGTACAATCTGACACAATTTACAGCGATCGTGTCAACATTTTTGACACATTTTACAACGGGCGTAGCAATGTCATATTATATTTTATTTGGGGTCATCTGTCAATAAAGGACGTGGATGTGTTGGGGATGCTCTAGCCATGTCACACGTGATTGTTGTGTCAAATGTGTGTTTTACGAGGTTCATTAAATTTGTAGTTTCAGCCGGCTCAGTTATTTTGCTTTGTTTCTTACCATATATCGTAGATGTGGAACTTGTTGAGAATTTTAGTGACAAAGATATGGTGTGGACGAATGTGGAAGCGTCGTATGGATGAAGGTGATGACGACGACTCCCTGACGTGGCACCTGCCATGTAACTATTCTTCGTTAATGACTTCTATTTGGATCCACCTAGCCGTCAACCTATATTCTCACATATTGTTATAGGTATATTTATTTCATGTGATTCTAATCACCCTATAATGAACCTATTGCCAAAATGAATGGCATGAAATTTTTCATTAATTTTCTAATGTTGGAGCAATCTTATGTGGCCTAGTATTTTCTAAGCTATTTCATTTTTTATAGTTTTAGATTATAAAGTTTAGGTTAGTTTTTTTATGTTGATGTGAAAGAATTAAGGATTTTGATTTTTTAAAATGTTTCACTTGGTGGTAAGTATTATATTATGATGTATATATAAATGCATGGATCTCTAGGTATGTGGAGCTTGAAGAGAAGGGGAGGTTAGGTGAGAGGTATGACACTAGTATGACTTGTCACTTTATTTAGAATTTAAAAAAATCCATGTTGTCTTTGGAATCTGGGCAAAGTATTTGTGGTGAAGCAATGACATCTCAAGCGGTAAGGCAGGCAAGGCAATAATATTTATTTTTGGGTGTGTGATTTATGTTTGCCACTAAAGAAAGAACTTATTCATCTTCTTACTTCTATGTGGAGTTGTAGTCTTATAACCTTATAGGGTTCGAATGTCGGGGAATCGAAAGCAATGATAGTTCTTCCACATAAATGAGTCCTTAAGATCCCATGTATTGTTAGCTCCATGTGGAGCTTCAATTTTCCTTTACTTTTTGCATACAAAATTTCACAAGTGTAATGTTTGCTCCTACCTTTATGTGGAAACAAATTTAGGGGATTTAGAATTTTAACAATAGAGGAAAATGGGGTAGGAAAGATGGATCCTTTGGTTTCAGAGCTCATGAATATTGAAACTTCCACCTACTACGAGGGTTTTGCCACATCTCTAATTTCACCTCAATACAAGGAATATCTTTCAAGCTCGGACATTACACAATACACTTTGATGGTATTGTTAGTAACAATACCTCCTTGTAAATTAGATCTAGCATTTTGCATTCAACAATGTATGGAATCTAAGTCTAAAACTTTCAATCTGTAGAGAAAATCTAGTTAGCGCTCATATGACCAATCGTTGAAGGGGATTAATTATTGATGATTGTTCGTGCATCACCTATTTTCTTATCACTACTCAAGCTTAAAACTAAAAAGGGGGTCTACAACGTTCTACAGAAAGCAAGCATTATGGTTGGGTTTCAAACCTCAAACCTATAAGATTTTTCGTATGTTTATTTTGGATTCTTTAAATGTTAATTGTACTCGTGTGAATAATGCAAGAAATATTGAGACGATAAAGTGGAGCACAAATAGAAAATATTATTTGGGTAGGAATAGTTTGAGTCGTGGAACATGAGTGGGACATGCAAGTATTTAATTCCCACAATTCACTTTTAAACTTTCCTTTCATGTCTATGTCTTATCTAACAAATTAAACATTGTCCAATCGAAAACCTTGACACCATAAAACATGAAATAAAAAATAGCAAAGCCCATTTTCCCCATATTTTCTCAAAAATTATGTTTCTTTCGGTGGTGTACAATCTTGTCCTTAGCACCCTAGAAATGATGTACAAGTTAACATTAATTAAGTGCCCCCTCCTTATGTCTAAAAATGACATAGTACAACATTATTATTAAGCTCAATACTATCTTTGATTAAGTTGACTCATGTTACTCAATACTTATTTCAGCATATCCACACACCCCCCGGAAGATTCTCTCCATGTTTTCTCCTTGATATGGAAAATATTTTAATCAAACCTTCTAGAGATATGTCATAATATCTTCCTAAATTTGTCACCTCCGAATTTCTTTTAATAAAACTAAACCAACCCATCTAAATTAGAATATTAAAAAGTGTCACAGTTCCTATGTTAGAAATAAGTAACCATTTGTAAACCATGGAGATGCCATCCACATATAAATCATTTCCAAGCTAGAATACTAAAAAGTGTCAAAGTTTTGCCTATGTTTGATTTACGTAGACCTTTCTAAACCATGGAGAGGCCATTCACATATAAATGATTTCCTCTTTTGTAGTAGTAGTATTTTGGCTAGCATGAAAAAAGTGATCCTCGTCATTAATACATTTCCTTGATTTAGCTTTTTTATCTTTTCCATCTCATATTCCTAATGTCTAGAAATTGTTTCCTATTTGTTGCTACGAGGATATCTCATGAACCACTTCATTATTAACTTTCTAAAATAATGTCAATGTCATGTTGTGCAAGTTGAAATACCATCTCTCATCACTAAAATATTGCAATGAATGGAATTGTTATAGTGTATTATTTTTCTGTTGACCTACACACCTAAAAACCTTTGAAGAATTTTTATTTTTTTAATTCCTTTCTTTCGGAATTCTTTTTCAATTAAGGAAATGATTACTCCATAAAGGATTTCATGCCAAGCAAACATGTTTCACTCCAATGTACCATGATAGAAAAGGTAATTATAATTATTCATTGTAACTAGCAATTGCATTGGGATGGTGCACTGAAGATGTTGATAGGAAGGTGTTGAAGAAGTTAAAGTTGAAAGATTGAAGGTGAAACATCACACAGGGAAGAATCATGATAAATAAGGGGGTTTAAGGGAGGAGAATTTTTCAGTGAGGAATCTATTGAAGGGAACTTAGGTGAACCTCTCTTTGCTTTTGGCTATTCACATATGGACCATGTGTCACTTTTTATTACCCCAAGATTATTGTCTATTTAATGTAATGTTTGTTTAACATTAATTTGTCTTAATAGTTGCCATCTTGAAAAGCCCTACTTTTTATTAAATTAGGGATTACTGCAATCACATTGGTATGTGTCTTAGTAGCATAAGTGTGGAAAGAAATTAAAAAAAAATGGTAAACATTGGTGAAAATATAATATATACTCGGGAGTCAAGAACTTTGACTTAAGGTCTTGGACATCCGCATCTCTAAAGATTATGCTAATTGTTTTTGTTGACACTATGTTGTCTCTTAATGGAGAAGATAAGTTGGATGTCGAGGATGAGTTGTGGATAATGACAGGACACAAGGGAGAAAGTGTGTCATAATCAAATATATGCAAGCTTCATTTCTATATCTGGTGGTAAAGGAGGCTCTGCAAATCCTCTTAAGCCGGGAGAATGTGATTTGTCGAGTAAATGGCCCGATGATTTCCCCCTTGGGAACAAGTCATTGTAGTCCCTCGTTAGTGTACAAAGAACTTGGCCTTTGAATCATATTAGACATTTTGAGATTGTGTTGCCTCCTCTACTAGGCCTATATTTCATTGTGTGAACAATTATACTTTCCTATAGGAATGTAGGAGAGCTAACTCACAACATATCATGAATTTGTTTGAGGCCCTCCAAATGTCTTGCAAGTTAGTAGCTCCACTTCATGTTGTCTTGTAATGCAATTCCATCCAACTCTTTTTCTACTTGCACCATCATCCTTCCAATTGGACCAAAATGGGAATATAGACGACCATCAAATCTTAATGGAAGGTAGATTTTATATATGTAGTTGTCAATGTAGGGGTGAATAAACCCTCATACACAATCACTACAAAATAATATAAACAAGCGGACAACTTTAAATACCTCAATTGCATTGACAAAATGTAGATCGTAACATTAGACACCATCAGTAATATACACACAAACAAGGGTAGTCCAAAAATGACTTATACACAAACAATATTGCATGATATTGATTGTTGAATTTATAATGTTAACAAATAATTAAGTATTCATCTACCATGTTTTACTTTCTAAGATATCTCCAAAGTACGTTGCCTCAACGACCTGCACACCACACCTCCTTTATCCATCTAACGATTGACAAAAATGGTAGGTGATTTATATGTTCAAGGTCGTAATAAATAAAAGTTTTGCATTAGTTCCCCCCAACATTTTCACCACATACTTCTCTCTCAAACCCCTTCTTCATCACCCTTATTCCTCCTTCAATGTTTCACTCCCTTAAGTTTAACTTCTTCGATGCATCATCTTCAACATTTCCATCGCATGGTTAAAGTTAAAGGATTGAAGGTGAAACCCTAATCGCAAATGTGCCTAAAATCAACAACATAAGAAACCCTAAATAGAGAGTTTTCGCATCTAACATATGTAAAGTTTTAGATTCATACATATGCAAGTTTCCCTTTAAAGTAATCATCATCCAAAGTATGTTTCCTCAATGACCTACACACAACACCCTCTTTCTCTTTCATACAATTGACAAAAGTGTCACATGGTTCATATGTGCCTTGTCGTAAGAAAGATGAGTTTCGCACAATAGTTCCCCCAACATTTTCCCCACCAATTAACTTCTCCTTCAAACCCCTTAATCACCCCTCTTCCTCCAATGTTTTTCTCCCCCAAATTAAACTCCTTCCACACATCACCTTCGGCATTTTCATTGCACATTTTGCGCCCGATTGCTAGTACAAATAAATCGTATTTTTAAGCAAAAATGTCAAGAACTTACCCTCGAAGACAAGTTATATTTAATACCTTACAAGCAAATTATATAAGAAATGGCTTATAGCTTGGAAGTCAAAAAGATCAACGTAATGAAATTATGGCTACTTGATAGGAATAACTGCATCGACTACAATGCTCATAGCAAAAAGACATCTTCGCGATGATGCATACAGAGTATTTTGTTAAAAACAAACAGCCATTTCTCAGGACAATAAACATACAGATGCAAGTAAATGGAATGATAAATATTTTCATTACCAACCTCAATAGGAAAGCCAATGTTCAACTAAAAAGGAAGTCATTTGAATAACTTTCCTGCTGTGTGCTATCCAACTGTACAAAATCAAACACGCATGCATATCAACTTCTGAAAGTCGTGGAATTATTTTCATTCCTAGACCATGCACATAACTAGGATCCGTTTTGTCCTTCTACAGCAAGCTTTTGCTTAAACAAGGAGTTATTGAATGTATGATAACCCAACAGAACACGTGAGTGCCAACAATAAATCTGAGGGGAAAAGACATTGAAAAAATCAGTGAGATGACCAGAATAAGATGCACGGTAGCAGAGCTCATAATACAGATTACACAGATATAACTTTTACATTTCATTGTCAGAATGTTACTGCCCAATATTTTGACATCATATCAAATTGTAGATTGTAAAATAAAAGCTACAGCAATAAAGCCCGCATACAACATCCACAAAACTCTTGCATCAAAATGCAACCTTTTCAGTTATGCACAGACAGGTCTAATATGAGACCTGGGATGAACATTTTTGTCTTGAACAGAGAAAATTGCTTTGTACCTACAAGCATAGCTTGAAGTTATAAGTCTAAAAGCTACATTTGACCATAGGCAGGGAATGAGAAATAGATCCAACAAAACTCATTTGCATTCCTTACAAATAGAAGAGTTTCAGTATCGATCATGTCTGTCATAGCGCCTGCAATAAAACCCATAAAAACTTATCAGCATCAAAATTAATACACAGACAACACCGCAAACTATCATGAGGACTACAAATTATGAACTGGATGGACAGGATTTAATCGAGAATCACAATAGAGTAAAAGAAGTTGAGAATAAGTTAAGAGGCTTTGTTAAGACAAGTCAAAACAGAATTATCAAAGAAAGTAAGTGAAACTATATATTTAAGCTAATGTTAGTAGCAATGAAATGTTTGAACTTTGGAGCATCCATGCTACCTGTGGCGGTCACTCCTGTCCCTACCACGGTCTCTAGAGTGTTCAGCAATTCGTTCTCTTGACCGTGACCGTGACCTGCATTTATAGAAACAATCAGAAAAACCATATTATCAGTTACAAAGAGACTCTTAATCGTGTGAGTTATATTTAGAAACCAAAATTTGTACATTGCGAACACAGGAAGGAACAGACCAACCTAGATGTCACATCTTTTCAATAAAACAACCTGATATCACTAAAACCAAAAAATTGTCTTAATTATAAATTAAACACTACCTCTTATGACTACGGGAATCATATATTCTAGAATGCTCCAAATCCCTTTCATGACCCCAGTCTCGTTCTCTGCTTCTAATATCACGATCCCTGTCTCTTACCCTGTCTCTATCTCGATCTCTGCTTCCAACACTATCTCGGCCACGGTCATGCTCCTCCCTCTCCCTATCTCGATCCCTGCTTGATGCCCTATCTCTGTCTCTACTGGAGGCCCTATCTCTGTCTCTACTGGAGGCCCTGTCCCTCAGCCTAAAAGAACAATGGAATAAAATCTAATTTGCAGAACACCTCAAGCATTGACAACCTTCAAATGAGCTTATTCAGGGAAACTTGAAACAGGATATATTGAAGAAGACTAAACATGTGACAAGTAATATATAAAAAATTGACAAGTAACATATATCAAGTACCTTCCATCATCTTCAGGTCGATCATGTTTGTGTGCTTTAATTCTCTCTAACTGTCAAAATTCAAAACAATAAAGGAATATTAAACTAGACTTCAAACAATATATAGCTTCTAAACATCAGTAAATAGAAACATGAAGATGCCGAGTCTGCATTTTTGGAGTAAATTTCAGGGAAAATTTTGATCACATAAATAAATGGTAGCAATAGAAACACAATTTACAATATTAAAAAATGTCAACCAATTAGATGATGGTTTACATCTACAAGCACTATAAATTCCAATATGTGATGAGATTCATTGATTTTAAACAAATCAAAGAACAAATGTGAAGAATTAAATATTTAGTAACTTTTAAGGACATAAATCGTAAGCTATAATCATAAACAAGCTTGCAAAAGTTTTGTGAATTAAGAATCAAATACAGAGGTAAAAGCAATAAGGCTGTTAAAATATTATCACAACAAACCTAAAGCATAGGAAAAAATGTTTGTGAAAAAATGTTCGTGAATGAGGGAGGAATCAGATATACATATCATGTTTTCAATCAAGGTGGGGCAAAGAAAACTCCAGAGCTGTTTATCTTTCAAGAATGTTAACATAATAATAACAAGTGATAGATAATGTAAGATGCCAAAACAGATATCTTTCACACTAAGTGCAAATCCAATTGGATCAAATCCACCTCTTGTATGTGGGGAAGACAGAAAGGTTCGGGGCTGTACATGATGTATGTAGTTAGAAGCACCAAGTTATTCCTAGACAGATTAGACTTGTTATTTTGTAACTAATAAACAGTGGATGTTTCATCAATGTCCTAAAATGCTCACCTTAAGATCATCCAGCTTCTCCCGGATTTGCATATATCCCAAGTGGAGTTTTCCTCCAAAATGATCAGCCAACCGACGATCACTGAAAAAATCACAGCAATCAATAAAACAAACATATTTGATCATAAGTCGTGAGAGCCCCAACTAGACAAAACAGTTACGGGGAGGTGGACTGTTCGCTGCCCCTAAAAGTTTAACAAGATTAATCTTCAAACATAAAACAGAGGACACGCACTTTCTTAAGCTGCAAAAGTTTTTCGTCGAAAAACCGGGCCCAAAGCCTGCTGGTAACAAGGAGGCATAATACGCCAGATCAAAAGTATGAAGTCCTTGAAATATCCCAAATACCACATCCTTTCAAGATGGATCCCAATGTTAGGCTACAGGACATAGGAAGCAAGAACTCTTACCTATCATAAACACTCAAGAAAGCGCCACAAATGTCACATACACGAAGCTTCTGATCAGTCTGCAAAACAGAAAGTGACTTGTCATTTTATGAATTCAACCTTCAATTACATTGCAAGATTTATGAACTCTAAATAGTCAAATAAATCTTAAACCTAACCTTGACAAGGTCCTAATCACAAGCTACTAAAGAGCAGGACCAAAAGAATACAGAAGGGTAGGGAATAAGACCCATGATGCATATGCGAAGGGTCAAGTTAGATGAAAGGTTCATGATGTGTATAAGAAATATGGTTGTACATTAATCATGTTGTAAATTGAGATAAGGTTTTGTTTGATGTGAGTAGTTTTTCAAATTTGTCTCACTGACTTGTGCTTTTGTTTGCTTAATTTGTTTCGCTGATGTACCATATTTTGTGACAATATTTTTGGTGAAGTGATTAGTTGTAGAAAATCAATAAGAAGTATCAACAAAGGCAATGTTGCTAAAAGTTGATCTCGTGCAGAATTGTCATGGATTTTTATTGATGGGAGCTTTTTTGGTAAAGTGATTCGTTGTAGAAAATCAATAAGAAGTATCAACAAAGGCAATGTTGCTAAAAGCTGATCTTGTGCAGAATTGTCATGGATATTTATTGATGGGAGCTTTATTGAGTGCATACGGATTACAAATGGTACACTGGTCCTCTATATTTTTGGACTCCTCAAATCCAGGAATGCATTCTAATGAAAACATTTATTCCAACTCAGAAATGGACAAAAACAAGAAGCAAAAGCTGAAAACAGTAAATATTGTCCAAAGGCAAACACAATAGGGAAACTATTATATATGACAGCTATAGCAGTATGAATTTCACAGCCTAGACTCCTGAATACTTCCAAAAAACATGCATTTCAAAATTCTCGTCAAGAAAATTTTGCTTATTTTTGAAAAGGTCTGGAATGTACAAAACATAAAAATGTATGATAACATCCTTTGACCGCAATGGAAAACATTTCAAAATTGCTTATCATCCGATCTCATTAAAAAGGAAAAAACTCACAATGCGAACATCAAGAGGAGTGTACTTAGAAGAATCCGTTGCTGGTTCATGCCTTGCACCAAGCTGCCACAGAACTCATGTATTAGTACACTGATATTTACCATTACAACAAACATAAATCTGAAGAGGAAAAAGATCACTTGATGAATTGGAAAAAATGGAAATCTTCACAATCCAAAGTAGCTTTGTTCATTAAAATTAAAAGGAACTTGAAATCTTTGACCACAATATAAACCTATAGATGATGTCACCTGATGTAAATAATAATATAAGCATAAAGCTGACTAATAAAAATTACAACTCTGGGGAAGAACCAAAACAAATACCCAAGGAAAAACAGTAAAGAAGATATCAAGAATTTATTCAAAAAAACCTACAAACAAAATGCAGAAATAAGTACCTTTTTGAGAGCCTCTGCCTCCTCCATCGCCTTCTGTGCTTCATCAACCATTCCTAGTTCACCTATGAAAACGAAGATAATAATGAAAACTTCGCATGTCATGTTACTCAACACTTTAAACAAATGAGCTCACTCATAATGACTACATCACTCATTACCAAAATCAAAACCCTGAAGCAAGTCTACTATAACGGTGCAAGAACATGTGCTAAAGACAGTATGGTGATATTGTATATTTAGGCTCTGGGAATCAGAAGCCTTTAGATATAAAATTCAAGGCACAAATATTTCTATTTATAAACTATATAGCCCACTTTTACAAGCCTCTCAGGCTTAGAAATCAATGAATCGTCATACCAAGCTCCTCAGCATTCTTCAGCTTCTCAATTATCATTTCCTGTGTTCGTGCATCCGGAACTAGCGGCAATGGAGCCATCGGTGGAGCATTCTGGAGTGGTTGAGGCATCAAAGCTCTGTCCTTATTGAATGCTTCTAAAAGCAGCATAGCCTGTCATTAACATATACCACAGGATTAAAAGTAAGTTAATGACATTGTGTACCGACCGATGACATATGCAAGAAAGAAAACAAATACAATTGCAGTCATGGTTACCAAATACAATGGAATCACTCTAATTTCCCATACTTACAGTTTTTTCTGTCCACCGTACAAAACACCATTCTTTAAGAAATTATAATATAAAAAATTAACATATGTGGATCAAAAAAAAAAATTGTTTTAAAAACTATAATATAAGAAAAATCAAAAAAATCCAAAATCAACGGATCTAATTTTTTGTTATTATTAGTATTATTTATGATTTATTAAAGGCATAAATTTTATAACATGGTGAACAGCTTAAGCACTCTATCATTTTCTGCAGTATTCAGATAACCCTCTGTTAATTTTTTGAGCAATATTTAGAAGATTGACCATATTTTTTTCCATGTCATTGTATTTTTTCAATGGACCATTTTTTTCCATATTTCAGATCCACCATTTAATACTCTTCATACAAAAGTTGCTACCAAGATTGCGGTACTGACATACTGCAAATCTTTCATCAGAATACAGTAGTTTGTACTTACCTGTTTATCAGCTCGCTTTGCTCGAAGTTCTTCAACTTGCTCCATGACCCTAATCTTGTTATCAGCCTTACCTTCCAATTCTACAGAAAAGAAACCATATAATTTTCTAAGCAAATAAAAATTTATTAATTTTAACTTACTTCATGCAAAGTAAAAAATTTTCGTCTTCACGGGCAGTATAGGCAGTTGGATAAATAAATAATTTGATTCAAAATATCAAGCACACATTTATGCAGAATTGCAACATTGCAATGTATTTTACATAGATTCTAGGACAACCCTTTAAAACAAGAAACTTTCGTTAATACAAGCTGAAAGAAATCTTTTTTTCCAGTATTCCCAAAAACATAACAAAAAGTAACTAAGTGTCTATTAACGAAAAAAAATCTTCAGTATGCAGACAGGTGATAGAACCATCTAACAAATGGCAAGATGAAATTCAAAAGAGACATCATCATATCAGATTTAAAACATCACAACCCCTTTCTGGTTTAGGAAACAAAAAGAATCAATGGAAACACATTAAAATGAATCAAAATGGAAACAAGTGGAATGAATGCAACTAGATTAAGAACATTCAAATTCTAACAGCTGTGAAATCTGATGACTGGAGTGCTTAGTACTCTTCAACAGAAAAGAGCAGCAAATGTGCACCAGTTTGGGCCATAGAATTCATTAGATAGCTCCTCTTATCCCAAAAACAAACAGTATATAAGCGCCTCTTTGGGCCCCCATGTCAAACAAGTTGTAGTAAGATATACATACATGTTTGTTGGCATGATAATCACACTATGAGCATATAATATAAATGTGCAGTAAAAGTTAATAAATGCATATATTATGCCATGTTTCTTCAATAAAAGAGAAGACATGCCTGTGACAAAATGCACAGGCTACATCCCCACCAGTCAAAAGTATGTGTGGGGCCCATTCAATTTGCCTACAGGTTCTTGACTAAAACTTTATTCTTTATTTTGTGTGCCTAATCTGAAAAAAATGGTATTAAAATAATGGCTTGATGTTAGTAATACGCCACCACAAATCATTCTTATTAAATTGCTTTAGATGTACAAAGCTGCTAGATAAACAAAGTTGTGAAATGACAAGTAAAGCAAAAAAAAAATTAAAAATACAGTACATTTTGTTCAGAGAAAAGCTTTTCCCAAGGATAGTCATTTTTTAAGAATAAGTCAAACTAAGCAAGTTAACATGGTTAACAGCCAACAGTAAACACTGGTTCCTGATATGAGTGAACTGTTTCCATAAACTGCTCCAATTTCAATTGAATGCAAATCAAACTATAAATTGATCAAACATTGGCTTCAATCGTATCCTTGATCATGACTCATGTACAGAGACCGAAACATTAGACCTAAGATTACCTACACAGTTGATCCCAGAAGACTCCAACAATATGGCACTGAATCATATAACTCATGATCAGCAGATATTGTAACTTCTATATTTATATTGTGAAACGATGGAAAAGATCAAAACAATACGTATATCACCATAGAATTAGTTTTTACACAGAAAAAGAGGAATAAACAAAGACTTACATAAATCTCAAGTCTTACCTAGATCATCTGCTTCTTTCAATTTCTCCTTTATTTGTTTAGAGAATTCAACTACCTCCGGAGACTGCACATAAAATCAGGAACCAAGGCTATCATTACATCCTACCATCTTTAACATCCAAAAATGCAAAGAGTAAAAAAAAAAAAGGTGAAAGGCAAAATAGAAGTTATATTCCAGAGAAAAGCCCATCTACCTGTGTAACTTCAGATACAGCAATTGCAATTGCAGCCTTGGCATCATCATCTTCGAGACGCTTCAGAGCTCTTTGAATCTTTCTATCACACTCAATAATAAGTCTCTCAATTACATCTTCTAACTCCCTCTCATAATTATCTTTGCCTTTTGCCTTGGCTTCTTGATATCTTCCAATCATTAAGGAAATAATCTAATTGCAATCACAAACATACTGCTAACCCAACTTTGGCAGAAACAATGTATTCTTATCTAGCAGAAGCATGTGACCAAATGCTAATAAATATGGTGGTGTTATATATTTTACAATTTTGTAGTACTCCTGCAATAACCCGATTTAAAGGATAAATGCCACCCTGTAGCTTTATTATTTTTTAATTGAGTCATTAAAAATTATCTTTTGATGCCTGTAAAAGGTGTAGTTCTACTGCACTCTAATTTAGAAACTAGTTAATTGATAGAAGGAATGCTTTCTGGAGCCTTTTTCAAGTAATATTTCCTAGTGGCAAAGTGGTTTACTGTCTTAGGAGTGACCCAGTTTCAATTTTGTTTGCCAACAAATGTTTGTAAACATGTTCATGTGCATCTTTACACTAGAATTAATTGTATAATTAGACTGTACGAATTTTTGTCATATTTTCATTGTATGTGAATCATGTAGCAATGCCCTTATCAAAAATGTATAATGGGAAGTGGAAGCTTATAAACTACTGTAAGGAAGGATAAGTACATAACTGTGAAGGGAGATGAAAAAATTTCAAATGTCAGACAGCCAATAACTTGTACCAAAACCAATAAGCAGTAAAAAAACCCAACTTTGCAAATTCGAAGAAATAAAACCAATGTCCAGAAAATTCATAATTTGCAAGTTGAGAAAACAAATGTACTGCATCCTGACCTTTACACTTGCCCCACAAATGTTCTTGACATAAAAGAACATAAAGCATGTCATTCTTCACTAATGATAAACCAAATATAATTTTATGTCTTTAGGAGGAACTGAAACTAACCAAAAAAGGCAAAACTTGACAGGAGACGAAAAAAATTTGAATGCCACACAACCACTAACTTGTACCAAAACCAATAAGCAGTAAAACAACCTCACTTTTGCAGACAAGCATTCAAAGAAACAAAAGCAATGTTGAGAAAATTCATAATTTATTAATTTGCAAACTGAGAAAACAAATTAACCCCATCCTGATCTTTAAACTTGCCCGACAAATGTGCTTGACATAAAAAAATCATGCATGTCATTCTTCACTAATAATAAACCAACTATACTTTTCTGTCTTTAGGAAGAACTGAAACTAACCAAATAAGGCAAAACTTGAAGATGGGATAAATAAAATCGTTTACCACATTAAAAGGATACTCTTTTCGGAGCTGCAGGGAATGCACTTTTGGACAATTACCTAAATCCATTTTCTGCATGAAAAAGGTAAAATCTTCATATAAAGTAACCAAATATTCAATTCAAGAGAAATAAGAATATTTTCATCTTGAAAACAAAATGATAATGCATTAATTTAATCAGAGAGCTGCCATCATTACAAACAAACAAGAACATAGTGGGACAAACTCAATGTCAGCATCAAATTCATTACTCACTTGATAAAACTCCCTTCAACACATTGAACTTTGAAAGTCATTCTTGACGCAAATCATTTTGAAGTACAAACATCTCTTTTGACGAGACTTGATCAGATTTACCATTATTTGTATCTTCTAATAATATCTTTAAAATAATTAATTACCTGCGTCGAACTTTGACTGAAGTAGTGATACCGAAAATGCTGTACATTGTTTATAACATTTTTATTATTTAACAGTTTCCACAGTAGATATAGATCAAACAATAAATTGTATCTAATTTTCACCATAAACAAAACCTTTTTTAGCATTGAGCACGACAGCAAAGCAAGAAATTGAGAGCACAATAGACTTCAAATTTGATTTAGGTTCACAAACCTTTGATTGCTCCTACAAATGGAACAACGTGAACTAGTGTTCTACAGATTAATCAATGCCCCCTCATCCCATATTTTTTTCTTTTCAAATAATGTTACAAGGATTTGGGGAACTTCCATAACTCCTCTTTTCATGTTCTTTTATGTAGAAGAATATGTGAAAAAGCCTTATTTGAGCAACAACGTTTCTTTTAGTTGCAAAATTCAGTGTTTAGCTTTCTCCAGCTTAGATGTCAGGTGCTTTAGAATTTATTCTTCCCAGCCCTTGCAGGATTAAGACCCGACTCATCCATATTATAAAACTCTATTTTAACAGTCTGGCCTTGTTTGTTTGCAAATCTCATTGATTAACTCCTGCAAAAACTCAGCCTATGAAAAGCTTCCAAGAAAACACCAAAGCATTATATCCTGAAAATTGTCCCCTTACACAAAGCCCTAGCAACATAAACAAGGCTACAATATAAAAACAGGTACGTCTACTCCCTTACTGTTTGACCATGTACGACCATGAATCAAACAGATCTTGCTCTTCCTTGAACTTAAATGTAACAGTAACAAAGCTAACAGACCCAAAAGAAGCAACAGAAATGATTTTTGGTAGTTATGGACTGTAACAATGTTAATCCACCAATATTATTTCTAACCCTTAAGAAATATCAAAAATGACTCGGCATTAATTTCGGCGGTATCAATTTTAATCCACCAATATTATTTATAACCTACAAACAAAACTGAAGGATGCCACTAACACGAGAGCGGGCCTGTCGACAAATTTCGGACCAGGATTTATAGGGGTCTGGGCTTGTTATGTGCCTCAGCCAAACTCGAAATTTAAAATAAAAAATCGTAGCAACGTCTAAAAACCATCGTTCTCCTCGTGCTAAACATCTGCCTTCCCTCAAGTGATCTTTTAGGGTAAATTTAAATAGATCTTTCAACAAATTTTAAGACTCTACAAATATTACTTCATCAAAGAAAAAATAGGGTATAAAAACGCGTACCGTTAACTGGAAGAGGTCGTGCGGACAAAGGCCAACCAAAAAAGCCTGCAGACATCTCGATCATAATACTTGCGATTCACCTCTCTCACATCGCCGTTACGATTGGCGCCCATTAGAGCGTCCAACTGCTTCCTTAAAGCATCCATTTTTATTACTTAAAGAACAAAAATGGCTTCCCGAAGATGCAAACCCTGCCTGCCTAGGGTTTGAACTGTGCACGCCCTAGCCCCAAAAATCCTGGCCAAATCTTGCAAGCCAAAAAACAAGAAACTATATATAAGATGGAGTTTTAGGCATTACTCCCCACTGTTTCGCACAAAAGCCTCATGTCTCGTATATTAATCTGCTACTGAAGAATTTTTATGGCTGTATGGTTGATTTTATGGAGGGTTAAAAAGGATTGATTCAAGGTTTTGTATAATATATTCAAATGGAAGTTAGATTTTTGGTTATTAATACTTATACATATATGCATTTCTTTTAAATTGTAACATGTCGGTTTGTACATTTCTTGATGATTGTTTTTTTTTTTTTTTTTTTTTCCTTTTTTTTCTTTTTAAACCCTTCCCCTTTTCTTCTAGTAATACTTATACAAATATCTTAAATATGTTTATATGGAAATCAATAGATATATGGAACGGTGAAGTTGTTAGGCTCACAAAGAGCTCACCAAGATTCAATTCCTTATCTTAAATTTTATGCATATTAAATTGATTTATAATTCTATGCGGGCTCCTGGGGAATGGGGTTTTAAACTCTACTTATAGCTAATATATTACGACTTTTCGATTGACTTCGAAGAAAAAAAAAAACTTGTAGATGAAGGTCAAATGGACATCAATCAATGGTTTAAATTACACTATGAAGGTCAAATAGATGTCAAATTTAATGTTGTAATTAGTTGTTTATCCATGGAAATTACAACACTCGCCACCGTCGTTGTTGCCATTGTAGAACATCTATTGGCATAGCTACAGAGCATACAAGCATTAATAAGTGATATTCGTATTGAAAAGAAGGAATATGTTATGATATTAATCTGAAAACTTTTACTCAAGAGTTTGATCATAATCGGGAAATTTTTGGTGCAAGTAATAACCTCTAAGCTTCCTTCATTGTTATTATAAACGATGGTTAATCAATGTCCAATTGTAGATGCAAAAAGATGAATGACTATAGGATGCTACAAAATGTGGTTAAGAACAAGCGAACAAACAATAAATGGTTTTCACAAGTTGTATAGCAATTAAGGACGTTGTGACATGATGTGTTGTTATACTGATAAAAAGATCTAAGATCTTAGTGACAACAGAGCAATAAGAGTAGATATGGGATTTTGAAAAATTATAGATCAACCAAACAACGATTTATGTATTATCTTGTGTTGTTTCAATGGTAAATGAAAGACAAGAAAGCAATATAATAAGATATTAATAAACCTATTAAAATATAAATATAATTTTTTTCAATATTTAAAAATATAAGGAATAAGGTGTTTGCCCTAATTAATTTATGTTATGGAAAGTGCATAACAATAAAGAGGATGTAAGGGTATGTAATAGGGGATTATTTTAATCTAATCGATTTGTAATTAACCATTCATAGCCAAAATAATGCATTAACACTTGCAACAATTGATAAACGATAAATGATAGCTCAAATACACAAGAGGAGATAAAGACTTGGTCGTATAAGTCAAAGCAGGAAGATCTACATGTGCAAACAGTGGGAAAAGTAGATAAGAAACTAAATATGTTCTTATATCAATTCTAGAAGCTGGAAATTGAGCACGGGAAGGATCATAGAAATGATGCATGGTCCAGATCTTAAACTATACGATCTTGATTGAAATTGTATAGTCTTAGACCCTTTGCAGTTGGGATCTAAAACTTCATATGTGTTTTGCTTGTATGGAAATGCCATTCGTTATATGTCAAATTTACTCCCACAACTTCGAGATGACTGCAATCACCCTTTGTGGTCGACCCAGCTAAACTAATCCAAGTGTTGCACTATGTGCCCTTATGCGAGATCAAGCTTCATATAGTTCTCTTAGGTGTTTGTGCAAGTGTGAGTATGATCTTAGCCAACCCCCTATGGGTTCTCTCATGTATCTTGACATAGTTCATAGTGAGCTAATTGTATAGTATAGAATGTACCCAACGTGGGAGAGTGTGATGTGGTGTGATCCAACTGCGTGACTTAATAATTTGTTCCTTGAAACCTTTTGGCAATGCTCGGAGTGACTTTGCTCTTGCTAAGGCATGGCTCTATGACCTTTGCATGATTGGAAATAAAGAAATCTAAACTCTTTGACTTGGTTGAGTGCTTTAGACTGTAGTAGGGGCTGCTCTAATTGATGTACTATTGATTTAGAGAGATCTTAGAGAGCCTTGAGTGTTTTGGAATGATATTTGCAATAGGATCTTATAAGAGTGTCAGGCGAGTTATAAAGTGAAATTGACTTGCTTATATAGCCTTCCTTGGGTGAAATATTCTAATAAGGCCAACCCTAGGAAGGTGAAATGACATAATAAATATTTTAAATGGAAAATCGAGTCGGAGAGAATGTGAAAGGTCAAGACTGTACAAGTTGGTCAAGGTCGGATTCCATATACTAACCAAATTGTATGATCTTGGACAAGAGAGATGTGAAATATAGTTGAAAGTTGTGGCATGATGCACATGGATAGTATATTGCTTTGATTAAGTAATATTTCCTCAATTGACAACAGAAGCGAGTGTAAAGATGAGGAAGTCATGAAAGATCTAGAGATATATATTGATTGATTTATGAAAGTGAGCATTTGTCTTAGTAAAAGAGTATAGCCAAACTTGACATTACAAAAGGGTAAGATACCAAATTGTAGTGTCTACATAATGTTTGAGAATGTATATACACTCTAAAATTGTTTTGATAACATTTTATTTTGTGAAGGACATGTTGCCACATAAATCCCCTATCTAGGATTAGGTTGTGTTGGTTTGGAGCCAACTTACCGATATATTTGTTATACGTCTTTAATCCCAATAGTCCCCTCCTTATTACCATCATTAATGCCTCTTATATACCCTCTTTAACACATCTATGATGTCCACATAGTATTATTAAGCCCTTTGTAACTTTCCTTTAGTCCCCTTGTGCAAGACCATGTATAGTCGACATCATTAGCCATTGGTAGTGAAGCGTGATATCTTATTTTTCAACAATAACAACTATCGACTTCATCAATCATGGTTGGTGATGTCAATTAGATGGAATCATGACATAAGAGTCTACACCCTATATAAATAGGGTGATTCATTGTCTTCTTTAAACAACAATACATTTTCTCTACCATGTACTCATCAAGATTCTCCTTTAGGTTTCTTAGTGCAACGGGGTAGAAGAAATACACAAAAGGATTATAGATTGCAAGAAAAGTTCCTAGAGATTCAAGGATAGGAGAATTAATCAACAATGTACACTAAACATTTGGAACCCCCAAAGATGGTACATTTGGGGTTTCCTTTATCTTTACTAACTTCACCTACAACCATCTCTCCACAAGTGCTCAAGCCAAGAAGGAGATTAATGTGTAGACAAGTCAACCCTAGGTAAGTATCCCATGTTACTCCTACTTTTACTTGTGCAAGTATAATGGTTGAATATTTAGTGTTCATTCGATTAATGAATATAATGTTGTACATGTTTTTTTTATAGATAAGGCGGGTTGAAGGGACCCGTTCCCTATATACAAAAAAGGAGGCTATACCTCAAGTGATTCCAGAAACATCCACAACCAGATAAGTGGCATACTAACAAAAACCACAATTTATTCTATATACTATAACTAGGCCCTGATTAAACCTAAAATACATCATCGACCGAGACGTTGAGCCCCACAAGTGGCCGATCCGATCCATCCTGAGCTCCCCATCCGAATCACCATATGTAGAGTTTCCTTTGAGCCAACCATGCCACGGATATTCAAAAGCATCTTGATAAGAACCTTGCATATAATAAATCAATAAATTGCAGAAGATAACACAACACAAGATATATGGGGACCAAGATGCCCTAATATGCAATATATTCAGAATAATACCCTTAAGGTAGGGCAACACCATACAATGCTCCTTAAGGAAGGAGTAACTCCACAATCTCCCAAGATGGGAATCCACTTTGAGGGGGACACCTCCAATATACCTCTACCAAGTAGAAGACTCAACTCATACATCCATCACCTCCTCATAATGATACTCACATCCTTTAAATAGGATGGGTAACACTTATCCCAATGTAGGCCGACCCATTACCCAATATAATTAATTCCTATGTGAGCCCATATAACTAACTAAGGGGATGTGTGCCACATTTCAGCATCTCCATTAACCCATATACATTATATTATCATATCCCATGTGAACCCATACATATAACTAAGGGGATGTGTGCCACATGTCAACATCTCCATCAACCCATATATATTATATTATCATATCCCAAGGTACATAACACATCTCCCACGGTGGATCGCAGCTCCGACCACCGGCCTCAGGACCAACTCCGAGGTAAACCAAGAGCTTTTACGTTTGGTAATTTTATACGGGCACGAACCAACTTTTTTTTTTCCTTCGCTAAGACCATTAGGGATTCTGTAAATTCCAACGGGATGTCAAGCGATTTTCCACTCAAAAAGGCCGAGACATTACCGACCGAAGAACCCAGGAGCTCCATCATTCGCAAGCCAAGACACCAAGTTGAAGTTGGCTACCTCCGAGGCCAGATTCCCACAGAATGCGGGGCAAATCCAGTGAGCAGCGATCTTAACCACCTCCGCTTTTGAGGGACGCAGAACCAGTAAATTCTCGACAAAGATGGAAGCTATGTCGCTGTTAATTCTTGACCATCCTTCCGCATTTAAGAAGTCCAACCCTAGAACCAATTTAACGGCCTCCAAATCATCGACGCAAGAGATAAAAATATCTTCTTCAACCTACAGTTGGAAACTTTATTACGAAAGGCCATCTCCCGCATATCACATGATAGAGCCAACACAGGAGCCCGAGGAAAAGCCATACTAGCTGCGAGTGGGAAATGAGTGAAGGTGATCCTCCCAACCGTCTTAAATAACAACCTAACTCCTCACACGTGGGGAGGATTGCCATTGTTTCCATGATGGGGTGAATCCTTTGAGACAATCATTTGTAGACCCTCCCACACAGAGCAATTACTATCCACCTTCTCCCAAAGATCTTGATCAATACCTTTATTTTCCAGCCAATCGGACACCTGATTACCCTCCCTATACACATGTCTAATGCTCCAATTATTGAATTTGGATAATTGCCATAACACTTTTTGCACCTCCAAATCCAGCTTCCATGACAAGGCTCTTTTTTTATAATGGCGTTTATGATTACCAAGGAATCCCCTTCAATCTCCAGGTTTTCAATTTTAAGTGAAGCAGCTAAGAGAAATCCCTTACTGAGTGCTTGCAACTTGGCAAGCATTGCATGTGCCCACTTTTAGCTTAAAGGAAGTAGCTCCCACCACCTTACCCGAAGAATTGTGAATCGACATCCAACACCAGAAGCCCCCAGGTTCCCTCTAGCAGCCCCATCAAAATTAAGTTTAAAAAAGCCATGGGGAGGGGGGACCATTTTTATTTCTCCTAGCCAGGGAGGAAGGCAGAGGAGATTTCTGGGCTCCATCCCTTGGTTTGATAATCAAAGGCCAGCTCCTTTCTAACACCCTATCCTGTGAAGTGAATGGGCAGGATCTAGACCAGTTCGAGGACACAACTTCGGATATAACACCTTCCACCTAAAAAGGACCAATTCCATTGAACAACTTTCCTCCCTAAACATCCTTTTATTCCTTTCCCACCAAATGTGCCACAACAAAAGCACAAGGCTACACAACCAAATGGAAGAAAGAGCACCTGAGTGGGATTTAACAGCCAAGCTAAAATAGCTTCCGGAAGGGAATTAGGTTGAACCCAGGGTAGGTTGAGCCTAGCACACATAGCCAATTCTAGCACTCCATTGTAAAGCGGCAGTGTAATAACAGATGATCCCTATCTTCCTCTTTCTTTTTACACAAAATACACCTAAGTAGGGCTCTGAAATCCATTTTTCCTTCTCTCTTGAGTAAGAATCTTACCCTTGAAAGCCATCCATGTGAATAGACCTACCTTTGGGGGCATGGGGGTTCCCAACATTCCTTCCAAATGGGGTTCTCAGCAGCAACATCCTCATGTAATGAAGGTACCTGTGGGTGAGGGGAGTAAGGCCCCGAGGGAGCAATGGTCCAGACAATTTCATCTTGCTTGTTTGAAATTAGGACTTGTCTTTCCTGCAAAATAGACAAAAAATTAGCCTTTAAATCATTCGAAAGACTTAGATGATCCACACTTTTCCATTGTAACATGGAGGGAAGGGTGTCAACCACCAGCCCATAATTTGAGACGAACGGACCCCAATCCTCTAGTAGCCTCCTTTTAATGCCATCAAATTCAAGAATGTCCCCGAGGGTAGGAAAACCATTCCAGGATCTTCCCAAAAAAGGGCTTTCTCCCCATTCCCCAATTTCCAATCAGCATTAAATAAAAACAAAGATCTACATTCAAGCATAAAATTCCAGATATGGGAACCCCTAGGTGGGTTCACAACACGGAGAATGGATTCGGGAAGAGGGGCACCCAGATATTTCTTCTCAAATACCTAACTAAGAAGACTGCTGGGATTGGAAATCAGATTCCAAACCATCTTAGCACCAAGTGCCAAGTTTTGTAAACCCAAATTAAGAATCCCCACCACCCAACTCTTTGGGTTTAGCTAAAGCATCCCATCTGATCAACGGAATTTTCTTTTCTCCTGAGAGACCTTGCCATAGAAACTTTCTTAAGATGCCCTTTAATTTTTCCAACACTCCCTTTGGAATTTTGAGAACAAAGAGCAGATACAAAGGAGAAGCACAAAGAACCGATTTGATAAACAATAGTCTCCCAAAAAGGAGAGCCATTTACCTTTCCAAGAATTAAATTTGGCTTCCAAAGAGAAGAGCAGATCCTTCCACAAAGAAACCTTACCTAAACCTTTAAACAAGGGGATACCAAGATATTTGACAGGAAAGTGCCCCTTTTTGAAATTGAAAATATTCAGAATTCGAGCTTCAAGCTGAGGGGAGACATTGAAGAAGAAGATGCATGATTTAATCAGACTAACTTCTTGCCCAACCACTTTCGAGTAACCATCCAAAGTTTCTTTTAACTCCTTAGCTTCTCGAATGCTGGCCCTACCAAACAAAAAGGTATCATCCGCAAATTGCTGGTGGGAGAGAGAAGGGATTCCCTCTACAATCTTCAAAACTTTAAGCTTACCTTCCACCATATTTTTTTTCGATAAACCTGCTAAGGGATTCCGCAACCAAAATATAAAGAAAAGAGGACAAGGGGTCCCCCTGCCTAATTCCATGATTGCTAACAAAGAAACCCTCAACATTCCCATTTATTAAAACATAGAAGGAAGGGCCTCAAACATAACTGAAAATCCAATCACATAATCTCTTGGAGAAGCCAAAATTTTGAAGAATCCTGATGAGAAATCTCCAGTTACTCTTATCATAAGCTTTGTTGATATCTAATTTCAGGAGCATACCAGGAGAATTTGATGAAGAAAGGGAGTGAGTCAACTCATGCGATAAAATAACACCTTCAAGGATAGATCTACCCAACATAAATCTGGTTTGCTCTTGGGATATCAAAGGATCCAAAATTGATTTCAAGCAAAGGGCAATGGCCTTGGAAATTATTTTGTAAGACGTATTACAAAGGGAAACAGGCCTGAAATCCACAAATGAGGAGGGCTGATGCAATTTGGGAAAGAGGCAAATGAAGGTACTATTCAACATTATGAGCACCGAATAGGATCTCCTTGAAGCCTCCACTGCCGCCCAAACATCATATCCCACAACTTTCCAAAACTTATGAAAAAAATCAGCAGGGAAGCCATCCGGGCCAAGAGCTTTATTCTTCTCCATGGAGAAGACAAATTTCTCAACCTCAGTGAAGGAGAAAGGCTTCAGAAGTGCAGCATTTTGATTCTCAGAGATAAGAGAAGGGATGCAATCCAGGAGGGAAGAATGTGCTACATCAAAGGAGGCCAGATCCCTTCTAGCAGGGAGGAGAAGAAATTAATACCCTCATTGACAATATCTTTCGATCTACCAGAAGAACCCCCTCATTGTTCTTAATTTCCGAAATGAAGTTCGAATTCCTTTTCGATTTTACAAAAGCATGGAAATTTTTGTGTTTCTATCTCCGTCCTTTAGCCAAAGCTCCCTATATTTTTGTTTCCAATAAATTTCCTCTCTAAGGAGAAACTCACCCAACTCACCTAGGAGATCTTTCTCTAAAGCAAAATCATCTTGATTCATCCCATCTTTGAACACTTTCAAATTAAGAGCCTTCAGGTCAGATTCAACCCTTGCTTTTTCTTGAAAGATATTTTTGAAGCTCTTGACATTCCAATCTTGTAAGTCCTTTTTTAATCTCTTCAACTTTTGGGCCAACACAAACATCTTGGAGCCCTCAACTTTATAAGAATTCCACCAAAGATCAATCCACCCTTCAAGAGAAGCATCCCTGAGCCACATTAGCTCGAATTTGAATGGTGATCTATGAGGGCTTCATCAAAGTTGATCACAAGGGACACCAGAAAATGATCGACCTAGACCAAGGAAGAACAAAGCTTTCCAGAACTATATCTTTAAGAGACCAATTAGGAAAACCAGAAATCTATCAAGCCTTTCAGTGATGTTGCTAAAACCCTTTCTTCTATTACTCCAGGTAAACCATCCCTGCTTAGGCTCAAGATCCAAAAGGGCACCATCCCTAATAAAGGAACAAAAGTCTAATTGAGACTGAAGATTTCAAATAATCCCCCCTTTCTTGTCCTTACTATCGGAGATGGCATTAAAATCCCTCCCAGAATGAACAACTGATCCCCTAAGGCAGAGGCATATTAAAGCAGATCCATCCAAAGATTTTTCTTCCCAATGATACTATTAGGGGCATACACATTAAATAGAAAGAACCTTAACTGTGAGTGACGAAAGCTTACACTTACAAGTTGCCAGTTGGGGGACTGAGCTTGCAGTTCCACTTTGACAAAGCCATCCTTCCAAAGAATACCGAGCCCCTCTCAAGTGCACGAGCAGGCGAGAAGACCCCTTTCTAACCTCTGTCGGATCTACTCCAAAAGCTCTCAGCTTCAGTAGTGGACAATTTTGTTTCCTGCAAAAGAACCAAACTAGCCTCCGAGGAGAGGATATAATGCTTAAGCAAGTGTTGTTTGTCAGAGGAATTGAGGCCTCTGACATTCCAAGAAAATAGCTTCATTGAAAACAAGGAAGGATTTTCACCTTCCCATAATCAGCTATATCGAATTTCAGGGTACTTTGCTTTCTTGAATCCACCTCCAATTGAGCAACCTCTTGCTTGGAATTTTTGCCCCTTTTTCCGGTGGAGCCACACAAGGTGATTCCCAGGACTGCTTGACTAGTAGCAATTTTGGAGAGAGTCAAATCGGGAGCTAAACCTTTTGGATCAATCTCTATCCTCCAATGCCCTACCGAGGAAACAGGCATATCCAAAGCCAAGATCTCATTATTCGAAATCCACCCATTAAGGGTTTCTAGCGAAGAGGCATGCCCCGCACCATTCCTTCCTTAATCAAGGTGGCAAGAGCCCCTGAATCCCTATGCACCTCCTTTGTTTCCTTCAAGAGCGAGCGAGGGGTAAAATTCATCATAGAGCCAGCGAAGGCCAAGAGAGAAACAACCTACCCCTCCAGAACTCCTTTAATATCTTTAGACAAAGGGAGGGAAGGAACCGAGGTCCGAACCGGTGCTAATCTGCAGATCAACCGACCAGAGGGAGGAAATTTGACTGCCTTTTTGCCTATCTCTGGGAAAGCCTTCCTCAAATGACCCAAATTTCCACAAGAAAAGCACTAAACATTCAATCCTTCATAGTCTATCAACAATGGCCTGGATCCCTTATCAGAATATGTCAAAACTGAGCTAGGCAGAGGGGAGGATAGATCCATTTCGACACAAATTCGAGCTGAAGAATTTCTCCAAGCCAAGAGAGACGGGTTGAAGATGGCACCCACAATCCGAGGGAATTAGCTAAATCTTTTAGAGAAGCATGATTCTTGAACTCCGAGGGCAGATTAGGAAAGCTTAACCAGAGCGGGGCATGAAGAATTTCTTCGAGTGCGGATTGAAGTTGGGGGACCAAGGTCTCAAATATAAACTGGAGGAGTTGAGGAACAGGGTCCCCCCTTATAAACTTTCTCCAATAAGGCCTCTGAATGGAACAAAACTTGGAAGAATCCATTCAGAAGAAAGAAAACCTTGGGTTTACGCTCCTTACCCCAAAACCAGAAGACCCAATTCAGAATTTTCCTCCTGGAAAATTTAGCCCCCACAAATTTACAATAAATTGACCTTTTGGCTCAGGACATACATGAAATCCGCCTTGTCCCTAATGGAAGATCAACATGCACCAAGTCCGTGGAGATTTTGAAACCGATCCCCCTCACCTTGATTTCCTCTAGATCAAGTTGACCACTGACCTCATGCTCCATTGGATTAGAAGGGACCTCCTTCCCGACACTCGGGAAGACATCACATTCCCTTTACCAGGATCAACTTCCTCAAACAAATTTTTAACCGCCGAGCTCCCTAACAGCAAGGCCAGGGACTTTACGATCGCTCCAGGGCTGAATTTCTTCACCAGAGAAGACACCTCTTCCTTCACCAGATCCTTCGTGCCTAACCCGACCCACTCCACTCTGCTTCCTAGACCAAGCAGAATCATGTTCACACAGGGAGATGAACTCCTCGAGCAAGGCCCCTCATTCGGGACTTTCTTCCCCACAACGGTCTCCTTTGCTTGTGAAAAATTTAAATTTTCAGGATTCACCATTTTGTCACATTTTACTCCTCGTTTCCCCCATCACAATTTCCTAGTCAACAAATTTTTTTATTAAAACACTCTTAATGTCATACATGTTATCTTGTAATTATCTTGATATTTCAATACTTACATTATCAATTACATCCTTACTTATTATTGTTGATGCAAAAATTATCAATGATAGCGTTGCATTAGCATTTAAGTATAAATTTAGCTTATTATTGTCTCTTTAATTATAGATAGTCATAATTGTTAGTGTGGCTATCTTGTTTTAAGTGTTGGATCTAGAAGACCTTTTACTATTCACGACTTCCCTACTTTTTTATGAATAATACAATATGAATTTAATACATAATGTAAAGTTCTAACATGTTAATGACAATGGATGGTCTCAAAGCATTAATGTGTAAAGATCGCAATGTGTGATATAGGGAACATTTTCCATTTTAATATAGGTATCATCATGTTTAATCAAAAATACATGCACAGAGACCACTTGTCAATTTTAATGAATCTTGGATTATGTGATAATGTGATGGGAGGAATGTGAATGGAAGTAGAAAACACATGAATAGGGACTCACTAACCAACCCCACTATCGAGTCACGCAGTGTATGTGTGTGTGTGTATGAAAATGTGACGTAATAGTGTGTAAACACCTAAATATGACACAAACATTATTACATAATACTTTTTAGCAACTTTTACAAATAAGAATCTCAAATGGAAAAGTAGTGCAATGTGTATTTATTCTTTGTCATATGGCTTGATTAACCAATGTTTAGTGTACTTTACTAGTCCTTGTCACTTTTCTTCGTTAATTCATAGAGATATTTGGATTTTCATGTGGTCATTTTACTATTTTTGACCTCGGACAAAATCGGTAGTTTTAGGATGAGATTGATTGTTGATCTTGTCCCAAAGTGGAAAATTATATCATGGGCCCTTTTTCACTATCTTTCAACCATTACCTCTTTATTTCACCATTATTTATACAAGATTCATTTTTTTAGGTTGGATTTTTCAATTTCAAAGTAATACATTTGTGTGTGTGTATATATGTATGTGTAGACACCCTAAAATGCATACTTATTTCCAAGCATATCCTCAATTATTTACCCCCTTTAGAATTAATTAATTAAATTAACTAATTCATACTTTAAATATCATAATCCTATTAGAATTAATTAAATTAATTCTATCAAACCCTTTGGAATTAATTAAATTAATTCATACCCACTATAGCTAAACTTAATTAAACATTTGTTCAATTAAATGATTAATTATCCTCTCACAACTCATAACTAATTAAATTGGTTATTTAAATTAAAATAATTCTATTTATCCGCTCACACTCCACTCCACTCCACTTCTAAAATCCTACAAATGTGGGGGTAGTAAAATTGAACGTATAACCACCTTCTTGAATAAAATATAAATATTTATTGCCCCGCAAGCTCTACAACCGCACAAACCAAATCCAATGGCTATTTCAGGAAATTATAATTATGAACTTATAACCCATTCAAACCTTGATCCAATATTCATGGCCTCACCCTCAACTATAAAAACATGTCAATCCTTTGTAAATCATCCTTGGAAGTTTTGTGTAATTGCAGAGAACTTACGCCAAAAGTGTCATCTCGCATCCTCGTGTCTATGTGCACGTATCATTTGTCATTTCTACATTTGGATATCAATTCAAGAGCATCCATACTCCAACAACTACAAGATTCCACAAATTTATATAGTTCTACAATCTTATATGAGGCTTGTAAGAGAAACTTGGAAGAAAGGTTTGTTGTTATATTCGTTTATCTTTTATTTCTTTGAGTTTTTCACCGCTTACATTCTCGCATGCACGATGGGACCACCCACACTTTTTTTTTTATAGTTTTTAGATTACCTTTTACTAATTTGATCATTTATTTGTTTTCTTTGTATTATTGTAATCTTGTCGTTCAAGTTTCAAGCTTTCGGGTACAACAGAGAAGGAGAAAATCTAAAAAACTAGGTCTCTCAGTCGTTTTTATCACATTCTATCCATTCCCAGATTCAAAGGCGCTAAAGCATCACATGAGAAATGCACTAGCGTGCAATCGCATGTCCTAGCATAGTTTTACATGAATTTTTGTAACATTAAATTTGTTAAACTATCTTTTACATGCATATGTGTATCATTATGCGTGTTACCATAACAAAAAAATTGTTATGCTAGTGCATCTACTTGCATGCTAGCACACCTACTTATATGTTAGTGCACTCTACAAAAATCCATTGTTATGCTAGAGAATTTACTTGCACATGCTAGCGTATCGGTATGAGTGCTAGCGTAACAAATCTTTCGTAGGCCATAACTTTTGCTCTTGAACTCAAAACGAATCCGCTTTTTATGAGATAGAAAGGTCTCAAGATGAAATATGAAATGAACACATAAGTTTTGGATTTAAATTTATAAAAAAATAATGGTTTCCTTTCTCCTAACACTTATCATTTTTATTACACGTTGGATTCGTTTTTGCTCCAAATTACTAAATCTTGTGCGTAGGCTTCCATATTTACTTTCCAAAGACAATTTGCTCAAAATAGTGCTTACATTTGAAATATTTGTTAAATTTTTATTTGTTTTTGTGTAGATCAAACCAACCACGTATGCTCTTCTCTCACACCCTCTTGGGTGATCTTAAGAATCAAAAATGGTGAAGTTTGTTTCTTTATTTTACATCGTGTTTTTACCTCAAGAAAACTTCTAACTAATTGTTTGTAGGATCGTCTTTACAAGGATTGTTTTTAAAACTACTAACTACAAGCTGCCTTGTTCGTTAATTCAAGCAAACCTTTATCACTCTTTTTATTACACTTTTATAAAAATATCTTAATTAATTTTTCGGAGATAGGTTTATTCCCCCTCCACCGTAACTATGGGAAGTGCATGGCCAAGGGCCAAAAACTCTTTAACAAGGAGTACCATAGGAACCCCAAAGTAGTTAGCACCTTAAGTGAACTGGCCAACGAAACATGATCCCTACCTACTTTATTAGTATACCTTTGTGAGGATTAGAGTCAAAGTTATGCTTAGTGGCGGCCCCGGTTTGATCCCTTGAACAAAGTAAAATTTGGCTTATTATATCAAGAGGGGTAAACTAAAGTCGGCAACTAGCAATAGTATATCACACTTGCTTGGGTAATCTTTTGGCATTTAGGGAGAAAACTCTTTTTAGGAAGCCACTCCTTGACCAAGCCAACTTAAGTTTAGAGGCCCTCCTTCCATAACATCATTTTCATCTATTTTTACGTGTTAGTGAGTTTGTGTTCCACACTCATATCATACACTCTCCATCATCATCTCTTTTTGAATCCTCCAAATATCCTTCATTTGGATTTTTCATCTTGAGTTCATTTTTACCTTAGCCTTAAATCTTTGGATTCCTTCCCCAAATTTTAAGCAACTTCTTCCCATCAAAGTTAAGCCTTGAGTTATGGATACCCACGTCCTCACTTGAGCACCTTCATTCTCAATCTAAATCTTGACATCTTGATATTCACTTTATCACATGCAAGCACCATCACGATCTTATTGATCTTTCATTTTCCTAATTCTTTTATTTTAACATTCACATTGTTAAACTCTAAGCACTCACCCATCCTATGTCTACAAATTTAACATTCACTTTGTTAAATTTTAGACATCATCATTTCTACACCTCTTATTTTAACATTCACATTGATGATGTTTGAGTGTTACCCTTTCATCGTTAAGCCTCTTATATCTTAACATTCTCTTTATTGAGATTTGAGAACATCAATTGTGTTTCCCATTCTCTTCCATTATAGCATTCACTATAGTCACAAAATCACACACTTGCTATTACAAATTATACTACCAAATATGTTATTTTATATATGGATCTCGCGTAAGAAAAGTATTCACTAATGGCTCATCCCTTAGTTCTTTCATCGGTTAGTTCGTTGTCATCGCGTCATTTGTCTTGCATAGTCGTCAATTATTTACACAGTTATAGTCATCTCTCAAGGAGTCTCAGGTGTTGTTATTTGGTCATTTTTCATCTCTAGTCTTTGATTAGGGCACCTAGGGTAGTATTGGGCACCCATGGGTGCCCCGGTCCTTAATTTTAGGTGCCCTAGTCCCGAAGCACTTAGATTTAATTTATCTATTCGAGGTCGGTCTTTGTCATTTTCCCTCTCTTTCCCTAGGTACTAGTCGGCATGTCGGGTCATTAGTGTCAAAATTTGAGCAAGAGATCCCTATATAAACATAACATACTCACTATTTTATGGGCGGACTATCTACCATCAAGGGCTAGCTATCTACTAAGGTAAGGGACTGCATTTGGGAATCATTACATCACACACACTACATAGGAAGGGTTGTATTCATTCTATTCCATCCACCATTTACATTTTACATCTAGCTATTACCCCTATCTCTACGTCATTAGCACTAGGGCACCCTAGGCACACAATTACACACACAAGCACACGAACTACATTGGATCTGGAATGTAGTGCAACACTTAGTTGTAAGTCCACCATTGTGGTAGCTAAGGTCAATTCAACCCCTTCATATGCATCTTTTTTTTTAGGGATTTGATGCTTTGTATGGGGTTTTATAGGTAGATCTTCATCACATGTTTACAACGACATAAGTGAAGTTACTGCGACAATCACGCGATAAGGATCGAGACATTGCGAAGATATAGTGACACTCCAAGATTCAGAGCTTGCACTTTTCTATAGACCGAGCACCCATACTGTAGACTAGGGCGCCCACAAGCGCCCCAATCTAGTCAGGGCTTTAGTTTAGTAATTTCCTTGGTAGTACCTTCATACTCTGCTTCGTCCGCACATCATCCAGTTCAATCCAGAATCACAACGAGGTAATTCATCTTTAGGTTAGTACCCTATCACTCCTATTTCCATTATTTCATTTCATTTAAATATCAAATAATATTATTTAGCATCCTTATTTCATTTTGTACGAGGATCTATTTTTGGAGATAGCATGCGGAGCACAGATAGAATGGTGAACTGATAGTTGACTAAGAGAGATCTATTGTTAACATTCTTGCATGTAAGCCTATTTTTGTAACGACGCATGGCTAATAATAGCATGTGACCTATTTTGGGATTAGATAAGTGGTGAAGGGAAAGTCCCCACCCTTATAAATATGTATTGTAAACTGTAGTAGAGAGAGAGCATAGATATAGGTGTGAGAACTAGGTTATAGTGAGATTATGTTGTCAAATCTGTTACGTGCATGAGCGTATACTACTATATTGTAAGGAAGCTTTTGTGTATTTACTGCAATTAATATAATGGAGATTATGGACTGAAACAAGGTGTTATCATGGTTATATTTTAGTATTGCATGCTTGATTCCATTATGGTTATCTTTTAAGTTTGTTATGTTCTAGATCTAGATCTGAATATGCACATGTAGAAGATATATTAGCCATAGATCTGAATGATTAAAGTCTTCATCATGCTAACATCCTACAACAACAACCCTAAAGAGGGGCCTGGTACCTTTGCATGCTTTGGGTGAGTGCTCAGTCTAGGCTGAGTGATGTGCCAAGCGTGCCCTGGGCTTGTATTGTTGAATTCTAGGTTGCATCATTGGTTCCATTTCTGAGACCTCTTTTTCAGTTGTTTTTTCAGGATGGTTCATGATGAAGACATATCGTTGACCTTAGCAAGTGTTGAGGAGTGGATACATGATCTAGAAGAAGAATACACATGATGGTTTCAACACTCGGATCGAGTTTAACACACACGTGTGGGTGGAACAAATCTGTATGATAGTTTATATGAGAGCTTCTTCACTATCTTTCTAGTAGAATTATACGAGTGGCTGATTGCTTATGCATCTAAGTAGGAATTGGAGGTATCGCACACTTTTCTGGACACAGAAGAATTTCAGGCCCTTTATGATGTTGATCTGATTTGGACTCGAGCTATGTGGATACGTGGTTCCATGGTGTTTTAAACAGTTATATCTTGGAGTACTCAATTTCCACTTATTCGTGCCCAGAGGTAGCTGAATTCTAGTTTTTATGATATCCAAGGGGAACTTACCTACAAGGCATTCCACTGGTGATCAAGATCCTGATGGTAACTTTGAATTTGGAGAGTAAACCGATGGCTAACTAAACCCCACCACACGTGGGGGCAAGGAGAAGGTTTGGTGAAGGATGGCAGACCTAGCAAAGAAAAAAAGAAGAGAGAGGAAAGGTGGCTTAAGTATAATGAGGGCATGTGAGAGGGAGGTAGAGAAGCAAAGGAGGTGACAGAACAAATGGCATTGATGGAGAAAGATGAGAGAGAGAGGAGTGGAAGGATTTTCACAGAAGACATGGAACCCGAGCCTCAGAACTCCCCCATTTGGGAAAACATGATAGGATCCCCTCCTGGCCTCATGTGAAAGCACGCCAACAGAGATGACTGGGCCATGGGTGTGCATCTGAATCCACCTAGCAACCTTGCCCTTGCACTTGGTTTTCCAACATCTAGTATAACAAATAATCAACAAGCTAATTCAAGCAGTGGGAGAGTAGGAGTGAGTCTTATAAGAGGCACAATGATGGCAAAGCACAAATGACTTCGTTGTTATATGGGAGTACTTTTTTGGGTGTATCATCACACAGAATACAGGTGTGCCAATTTTTGGACTAACTTCTGGGAGTGGTAACGCTTCACAGACTGTCAGGTATAGTTTAGTTCTACTATTGGGACACAGGAAGTACATCTTCTGGTCCAACCCCAACCTACAGGTTTGGGATCAGGAGGCATAGGTAGCTCTAGCTCTCGGTGGATCTGGTGGTTCTGGAGGTAGGGAAACACAAGAGGTTCTGGATCAGGTGGGCAAGGTCCGCACCAACCCCAAAATATTTACATGGAGATGTCTCTTCATCTTCCAGAGTATAGGGGCATAGAAGATGTTGTTGAACATGTGCATATGTGTGAAATATTATGTGGTGCAAAAGGAATCATGACTTTTGAGCGTAGGGAAAGCCAATTTTCTACTACGTTACAAGGGTGTGCACACAGCTGGTACAATAAATTTTTGACCCTGATCAGACTTGTGTAGACTATACAACTTTAAAAGATGCATTCCTTAAAGAGTTTCACATCCCTGAGTTTGAGAAGAAGAGTATAAGTGCACTCAAGGATATTAAGCAAGGCACTACTGAGAGTGTTAGAGAGTATGATGCCCATTTTAAAATGTTGTTATCTAAGCTTTCTTATGACATACATGCAAGCCAACATGCACAATGGTTCGTTGGGGGCCTGATTACCCCTTTTAGGAGGGCATTATCACATAAGACATACATTGATCCATGTGAAGCACTTGAAGCAGCCTTACGCGCTGAGGGTTGGAAGCATAGATACTGGGGTGAGCCCATTTTTAGAAGCACAGATCATAGCTATGGAAAAACAAGTTGGAGAAACTATCAAGCAAAATTCAACACATGAGATGTGCACAAGGATTTGGTGCACAGATTGTGAAGTAGAAGGTCACACAAAGGATAGTTGTCCTCATAGATCAGTACACACTTTTGTTGTTGGATTGTGAGATATGCCATTTAAACCATGATGATGCTAGCTACTGCCCATTATTACAACGCGTGATAAGGAAGAATGTTTCAAGCTATTGTAAAATCTATAGGTCCATGACTCATGACATGGAAGACTGTCGACTGATTGGTCAGATCCATGATGCTATAGATATTGGTGTACGATAGACAAGAGTTTTAGATAACTCTAAGGGAAAGAATGAGCATCAGATCGGGATCACAATCAAGCAGCGCTATGATGGAATGAAGGGCATTTTGAAGGTGGTCATGGTAGAGGTCGAGGATACCATGGTGGATTTGGAGGATGAGGCCGTGGTGGTAGTGGAAGAAGTGAGTTCCTCGTGGACATGTTATACATGTGGATCTCCTGACCACTACAGGCGTGAATGTCCTCAGAATATTACATGTTCTTTTTGTGGAAAGAACCATAGCTATGAGGAGTGCCTAGACTTGTATGAGCATCTTAGTAAGAAACATAAACAAGAAAAAAAGGTGCAGGGATGGTTAGGATACAACATGTTGTTGAAAATCAATGGATGCCTAAGTTGGAAGAAGAGTCCGAGGCATTGCAAGTGAAGATCATGACCGCGCCGAGGGGCACATGCCGAGAAGCAGCATTCACAGCAAGAAGCCTACCATCACTAAGGAGGAGGTTCTACATGCATGGTACCCAGATCCTACCCATCAGAAGGAGGTTTATCAGGAAACCATGGAAGTTCTTAGGAATCTTCAGGGTGAGATACAATACTTAAAAGAGCAATCATGGAAGATGGAGCAAAAGAAAGTATCAGAGATGGTCCAAACTGATATAGATGACTTAAGAGAAGTGTGTAAAATGTTGTGCCAAAAAATATCATTCCATTGTTAGGGATTGGTTAAAGGAAACACTCCACGTGCACAAGTATTGAGACTGGATGATAGATCTTGCATGTGAATCTTCCCCTCATAGCCTAGATTATGACAAGGAAATCACTCAATGTTGTTGTGGATGGGTGGCTATTGAGTAATATATTGATTGATACAGTGTGAAGTCAATGTTCTTACCTTTAGATGCATGGGTACAAATGGGAAGACCCCATCAGCAGCCATCCTCTAATGTATTGTTCATGGCTAATCGACTAAGGCCACTCCCATCGAGTTTTGAAAGATGCATCCATTACCATACAAGGAGCCAAGTTCACTGGAGACTTTGAGGTTTTAGCACTGGCAGAGTCAGATAGCTTCCCAACTCTATTGGGGCATCCTTGGTGCTATGCAAATAATGTTGATCTTTGGTTCAACAAGGGTTATATCAGTTTTGAAAACAAGGAGGAGAGAGTTATTATCCCTTTAACAGATGGAAAATCTATGCCCTATGTTGAGCCCTTAAGTGAAGAAGATCTGAATAGGATTTATGTATGTGCCATCCGAGATCCAGAGATACTTGAGCCAACTAAAGAAGGAATAATTCAAGTGGGAGGATGCACAAGTCTATTAGTGATACTACAAGTGTTGCTTGTGATAATTGGGCTCATAACACTTATGAGTTAGTAGGGTGAAGTAAAGAGCATATTTCCTAGAGGAAAAAAAAACGTTATGTCAGGAGGATAGGTAACAACTGGTACCTTGTTACACACGGAGAAGGAGATCCTATGGTATTTTTGAGTGCCATGGAAGAACAATGGATAGACCCATTGAAAGAAGAAATATGCTAGCATATACACTACGTGGGACAACAACACACTGGTGGGTGGCCCACAAGGATAATCTTGTAGGATGGAATGAAATTAGGATTGCTCTTACTACTAGGTTCTTCAGAGCAATGCACCTACTCAAATATGCACTTATCATGGTAATCAACCTGTTCAACACCACATGTTCAAAAGTGTGAGAGACTCTGGACAAAAGGGCAGGAAGCTTTACCACCTTCGCTATGGGTGCACAAGTTTTATTCCACTTTACAAGGATGATGCATGTGTGTTTGGTATGTATATGTAGAACTCCATAGAGAGACTGGAAATTGGTAGGATTTAATTATAGAATGGCCCAAGATGTTTGACTTCTTCTCTACAAAGCCTTCGGTGGAAGAAGCATTAAAATTCATAAAGTGCTTAACTATGGGAGATAGTGCCAAGGCTGAAGAACTCCTTCAGAGTTATTAGATGAAGGGGACTCAAGAGCATGCATCTTGTTGAAGAAACAGAGGTCGATGCATGCCACACTACTTCAATGTGCTTTCCTTGAGAAAGAAAAAGGAAAAATGGTCTACTTAGTGGATGATGAAGAAGTAGAAAATCTGGATGTAAACCATTCAACAGGTAGGCGTGAGGTATTGGAAAGTGTAGATAAGACCACATGCACCTATCATGAACCTATGAAGACAAAGAAGGTGAATATTGGATCAGATGTTGAGCCTAAGGAAGCCATAATTGGAGACTATTGGTCAAACTCAAGTGGAAAAAATCATAGAGTTACTAAGGGATTATCAAGACTTATTCCCTAGGGGGTACCATGAACTTAAAGGTGTGCATGAATCATTAGGGGAGATGAAGATAAAGCTTAAAGAGGGTGTGCACCAGTTAGAAAGAGACCCTACAGGATGAACCCCAACTTGTGTGAAAAGGTCAAAGAAGAGATTGACAAAATGTTGAAGTCTGGAATTATCAAGCCCCTTGATGAGTCAGAATGGGTTAGTCCAATGGTGATCAATATCAAGAAGGATGGATGGATGGATTAGGATTTGTGTGGACTACAGGGAGCTGAATGTTGCATGTGTGATTGATCCCTTTCCTATGCCATTCACCGAGGAAATACTAGAAGGTGTCAGTAGGGTGTGAAATCTATTCATTTATGGATGGGTTCTCTAGGTATCATCATAAGTTAGGATTTCCCAGAGGATCAAGAAAAGACTACATTTACTATTGAATGGGGTAGCTTCACCTATACTGTAATGCCTTTTGGTCTAAAAAATGTGCCTGTTGTATTTTTGCGCATAGTTGTTCAAGCATTCAAGGAATTTATTCACAACTTCTTATAGGTCTATTTAGATGATTGGATGGTGTATGGATTAGTTAAGGATCATTGTGACAATCTACACTTAATGTTTGAAAGATGTAGATAGTTGAGTATCTCATTGAACATCAAGAAGTGCATATTTTCTACACCATTTGGGATATTGTTAGGACACATAATCTGCAAGGAAGGTTTGTTGGTTGATCCAACCAAGGTTGTAATCATTATAGGCCTAAGAGAGCCTACCAATCAGAGTGAGGTGCATGGATTTTTGGGTCATACAGATATTACAGAAGTTTATCAAAGGATATGCCAAAGTTTTCCACACCATTGGAAGAGTTACTGAAAGGGAAAGGTACGTTCTATTGGGGAGAACCACAACAACGCGCATTCGAGACATTAAAGGAAAACTTACTACCATGCCTATTCTACATTTTCCTTCATGGGACCAACCATTTCATGTACATGTTGATGCCTCTGGCATGACCATTGCATGTGGTGTTGGCTCAACCTGGAGAAGGTATTGTAGATCATCCTATCTATTTTGCTAGTAGAAAGTTGACTCTTGCATAACAAAATTACACAACTACAGAGCGTGAAGCTTTGTCAATGATCTATGTGCTACATAAATTCTGCCAATACCTACTAGCTACACCATTCATCTTTTATATGATCACATGGCATTGAAGTATTTGGTAAACAAGCCCATTCTACAAGGGTGCATATGTCGATGGGTGCTCTTATTTCAAGAATTTGATTTCACAGTTGTGGTAAAACCAGGAAAAGTAATTCTGGACCAGACCATCTATCAAGAATACAATCAGGAGAAGAAGCACATGAAATTGAAGATACCATGCCAGATGCACAAGTTATACAAGTTACAATGAGTGCCATCAGAACTAGAGGACATTGTTGTCTTTTTCTACGAATAGGATGACACCAGAAGGAATGAAATCCTTGGAGAAGAAACAACTTGCTATATACGCAACCCCCTATATGTTAATTAATGGTGACATGTACAAATTAGGTCGAGATGAAGTATTACATCATTGTGTATTGGAACATGAGTGCATAAGATATTATGGAAGAAGCTCATGGTGGTATTGCAAGTGGCCACTATATGTGGTGATGCCACTGCGCGCAAGATTCTACTCACATTGGATTATGGTGGGAGACCCTGTATAAAGATTGTAAGGAATTTTGTAAGGCTTGTGATCATTGTCAACATCTTGGGAAACTAGGTCAATGAGATGAAATGCCTCTAAGACCCATTACTAGTGCAAACCATTTGAGAAATGGGCTATAGATTTTGTGGGTCCTATTTCACCACGCATGTAGAAATGGATCACGCTACATCATAACTTCACATACATATTATCTGACAAGGTGGGAAGAAGAAACACCTACAAAGGATTGTACAATGGCTACAACAACCAAGTTTCTTTGGGAAAATATTATTACAAGGTATGGATGTCCTTTAAGTTTGACCAAGTGATAGGGGCACACATTTTCTTAATGAGACAATCAAAATTTTATTGGATGAATTCATGATTGCACACCATAAGACTACACCCTATCATCCTCAGAAAATGGGACTACTGAGGCTTTCAACAAATTTTGAGCAGACATTGACAAAAATATGTGATGTTGGAAGAAAGGATTGGGATGATAAAGTATCTGTAGTACTTTGGGCATATCGAAAAACATATAAAAGGTTGAACAAAGCCACACCATTTCAGTTAGTGTTTGGCATGTAAAAGCTTCTTCCTATGGAATTTATGTTACCTTCTTCTTTGCGTATATATATGCACATGCTGAGGTCTTGCTGATGAGAAAGCATTAGAAGAATGGATTGAAAAGTTAATTAATTGGATGAATGATGAGCCATAACACGTTGGAGTCAAAAACAAGAGAAGGCCAGAAGTAAAAAGCATGGCATGATAGGCACATCAAGGATAAAAAGTTGAGATAGGACAAATGGTGCTCCTTTATGATTCTAAGTTTTTGTGCCATCCAGAAAACTCAAGGTACATTGGTTGGGGCTGTATGTTATCACTCACATACTTGAATCAGGTGCTTATCAATTAGAGGCACTTGATGGAATATGGTTACCCGGTTACTTCAATGGGAGTAGGCTAAAGCCCTACTATAAATAAGTCTTCTTGGTGTTTGTAATAAGGCAATGTTTGCCATTTAGATTAGGTTTTCAATTCTGCATTCCCTTAATGTTTCCTTCTTTTTTGCTATGCTTTTCAATTTAGTGTGTGTTTTGTGTAATAAGCATGTTTACGCACTAAAAGCTAATTACTATTTGAAGAATTTTTATATGCAAGAGGACTGCACATACCCTTAGTGTGGTAGGTTGTTGATATCTAGGTACAAGACTGATGAAAATAAGTACACATGAAAGGAACTATCTATGGGTGTTATTCAAGGTTGGAGAATTGAAAAAAAAAAAAAGAGATTTCTTCTAGACACAAGGACCATAGATAGAGAGGAATGAAGAAACAAGTATAACATGAGGTAAGTAAGAGGCCGGGAAGACTACAATGGAAGGCACAGTGATGAGGTACTCAGGTGCATGGAAGCACACATTGAAGAGAAGTCTCAACCAAAAGGTAGGAGGGCACGCTAGAAGGTTATAGCTTGGGTGCAAAGATGTACCACATGGAAATAATGAAAATGGTCAATTAATGAGAGGATTATTGGTAGGTGGAGGAGCAATAAATGCACTAAATTTTTGAAATTCTATATAAGGATGGGATGAGTTCATTTTTACCATTGCAATTGAGAGAATTTGAAAAGGGTTAAGTGTGAATGAGCCGAGAAATCATGTTGAGGTGCAAAGAGTGTGAAACCAGATGTGGAGAGAAGGGTTGTGCACAGGAGAAGCTTATGTTCCCATAGGAGAAGGGTTTGAGCGAAAGATGTGTTACAAATGAGCTAGGGCACATGATTTCCACTAGGGCATGAGATTTAAACTAGGGTTTTGACTTTTTGATTACAGAGGGAAGAAAAGAGAGATTTTTCAAATGGCACCAAAGAAAGCACCCGCAAGATAGAGATAAAGGGAAGAAGAAGGTTGAAGTGGAAGAAGAAATTTCTCCCGAGAGTAATTTCTCAGAAATGTAAAGATCCAGAGGGCATGATTATGGGACAAGAATGGGATTCCCATATCCGCCAATGTAAAATCAATGATTACAACCATCAAACATAGATAATAAGAAGGAGCTCGATGTGTTATTGAGCATGAAAATGAACAAGCACATGACAAGAGGATATGCCAGTATATGATGACGTTGGGTGAGAAGTTACTAAAGTAGAATGGAGTCTACCAGTTGTATGAGCTACCATATTTTGGAAAGTATGAACCATTGTATCGGTGGTTGATGAGCAGAGTCCATGAGGACTTCTTTACTTTTCAGGATGGAGGGTAAGAATCACAACTGCTTTGATTTCAATAAAGGACAAGACTAAGGGCCTCAGGGTTGGATCTGGATAGTGATTTAACTGATAAAGCCACAATCCTAGAGATGAGGAAGAGAGTTGGGGTATACCAAAGGTCCGCATGGCATGGACATTGAAAATTGAAAAAGTACCCAGAAGTGCAGGTAGCTACACATCTTGTAACAAAGTTGAATGACCAAGGAAGGTGGTCAGTAGGTAAACACAATGTGGTTGCACGTCACAAAGAAAATGTCTCAAGGAGTGGTCTACAATATTGTAGATCACATAGCAAAGAAAATCATTGAAGAAGCATGGACATGTGATAAAATAAGTTTTGGTGTTGTGTTATTATCCTTAGTATTTATGGAGATTGGGGTACCTGATGGGCCAAAGGAGAAGATTTGGGAATACCCCATGGAACACAAGTCACATGGAAAGATTTGGCAAGTACTTGTGTGATGGATCAATGAGTGGACCATTCAAGCAGAGGGGAGATGTGGTATGATAGACTCCATGCATGACATTCAAGAAGAGTGGCACATACCCAAGGATTTTCCTTTGGTGGTGGGTAAGGTAGTTCAGTTTTCATATACCAACATTTTTGCATCACATGATTTGTGATGAAGGATGGGGCTTGGAGCCCATGGTGAAAACTACCATATGCCTTCACAACAAGATATTTCCAAGCATCAGTTCACCGGTTTTTAGATGCATGCCACCTAACCTTCAATGCAGACAAGGTAGATTGTGACTACCACACTCTGAGGAAGAAGTATGTATATCCAGGGCACAATGCATACATTGAAAGACTTATTTCAGATATTATAAGCATGAAACCTGTAAGCTTGGTAGTTGGGGACACCGAGAGCAACGCTTGTGTACCTACAACTCAAACCCAAGCTGGAGAACACTAAGTATGTGGAGAATGAGTTCACGCTCCTAGGGCCACCAAAAGGTAAGCATACAATGGAAAATATTCCAACACCTAAGCCCACATAAACAATTCAAGTAGATGATGAAGAGGAAGAGCATGAAGATAGTGGTGGTTTGGAACACAGAGGTAGAAGAAGACAACCTCCAAATAAGGATGAAGTTGAGCACACAACTACACCACCTCAGCCACAAGAGGAAGATGATGAGGACTTGGATGCAAGTCCAAGGAGAGCACCATTTCAAGAGAGTATTCAGAGAACAAGGACCCAAGGTGCTACTCCACAAATAGTGTGCAGATCACCTTAACTCTCTCCACAGAAGGAGACAACTGAGAAAAGAAGAAGGAAATTAAAGTTGAATGAGGAAGTGGAAGATTTTGAGGAAAGTGCACCCAATTCTCCTACACCTCAGAGAATGTGGAAGAACAAAAAGATGAAGAAATGAAGGATGGAGAAGAGGGAGAAAAAGGGACAGAATGAGACAACAACCGAGACTACTCAGACATACAACACAAGTTCCAAATCTTGAAGCCCAAGTTCCTAAGCAAGCCTAGATCAAGAAGAACAAGTGGGGAGTATATTCCACTAGCCATGGGCTATGCCGAGGACACAGTAAAATTTTTGCGCCCATTTCCAGAGCACAATGACACAAAAGGAGTTATATGGCTGGGAGTTAATGGATGAAGATATGGCAACAATGTGCACAAGGAAGCAATTGTCATGGTCGATGCACACACACATGGATGAACTAGATTTGATGTGTGTGAGGAGTCATGCATGTCAAGGAGGTTGAAAAAGACACCTCAGGCCAGACACATAACAATAAAGCCTATTGTTATGTCAGATGAACAAGTAAGCAATGCTTTGGTGAAGGTCTCGATAGAGGTCACATGATGGAATATGGATAAAGCTGCAACAATTAGGGTGCTAAGGGAGGAGATCAAGACTAAGGATGAGGAAATAAGTGTGCCTAAAGTAGGAAAGAGACTTGGCACAGAAGAAGAATGTTGTGTTTATCAACATGGCAGAGGAGATTGGTGACAATGTCATGAAGGCTAGGCCACACTTAGAGCCAAAGGTACCCAAGACGTTTCCTTCAAATACATTATGTAAGTACATTGGTGGACTTAGTGCTTGAAGATGAACCTCTGCGCATGCCAAAACCAAAGGATCCAACACAAGAAGTAGAGTGAGAAAAGGCTTCAGTGATGAAGATTGCATCATATGAAGGATTGCTTCAGAGCTTTAGCAGAGGAACTAAAGAAGGTGGATCAAGCACTAAATATTTATACAACGCCAAAAGGCCATTATAAGGACCAGGACCATTTTGGAAGACAATGAAGTCCTGAAGGCCATGAAGGATGAGACATGGGCACACAGTAATGATTAGCACTTGTTAAGAAGAAGTGTGAGGCCCTTACAAAGCACTTCAGAACCACACAAGGAAAGGCTGGATGAGCTTGGGAAAACTCATCACTCAAAAGATGGACTTGTTGGAAGGGAGAATGACTGGCATGTCCAACATTGTGTTGGTCTTATAGAATGAAAAGGAGAGATTGCAAGGGATGAATTAGAGTCAATTTACAGTGGATATTCCAGAGAAAGCAGAGGCCACACTCAATGACTGGAAGACCTTAGAGGTGGAGATAAAAGAAGAATATCCCAAATTGATTATTCAAGTTGAAGTAAGAAGATACTACAAGTTAAAGACATTATTTTATTCATCAAAATTATTTCTATTCTTCTATTCATATTCTTTGATTCATTTTTGAGACAACCATTTTCGGGGTGGAAATGCAACTAGTGTGGGGTAATGTTGATCAGTCATAATTTGACACTTAGTGAAGAAAAATATAGAAGGTTCACATGTGGGAGAGTAGAGCGCATTCAGGTGAGAGCATAGAGAGGATCATGTGAAAAGACATATTCGAGACTTAGCCATTTTCATGATGAGGATCTATTTTTGGAGATAGTGTGTGGAGCACTCAAACCGATTGGAGACTTGCGTGACACGCATTGGCTATTTTTGGATGATCAGCTATGAAGCACTTACATGCATGGATGCAAGCTAAAGATAGAATGATGAACGATAGTTGACTAAGAGAGATCTATTGTTAGCACTCTTGCATGTAAGCCTATTTTTTGTAATGCACATGGCTAATAATAGCATGTGACCTATTTTGGGATTAGATAAGTGGTGAAGGGAAAGTCCCCACCCTTATAAATATGTGTATAGGTTATAGTGAGAATGCTATGTGTAGAGAGAGAGAGCATAGATATAGGTGTGAGAACTAGGTTATAGTGAGATTATGCTAGGTCTAGATCTGAATATGCATTGTAGGAAGATATATTACATAGATATGAATGAGCGTATACTACCCTGTTATTGTAAGGAAATCTATTTGAGTGATGTATTTACTTGTATTGTTGAATAATTAATATAATGGAGATTATGGACTGAAACAAGGTGTTATCATGGTTATACTCTCACATCATCTACACCTATTAGGACATCTTCTCTTATAGAGGTCTCTCCATAGAGGTATCTCCATCCACCTCACCTATTAGGGATGTTTCGATGCTAGTCCCACCATTGTTATACATATTCCATCTACATCATCTACTATAGCTCCTTCGGCACCTACTCCTAGTGTGCCCTTAGCATCGAAGCCTCCTCTATCATCTCTTGATATTCCTATGATCACACACAATGGCAAGTTACAACCTCTTAATACATTATTTTCATCTTCCATTGTTCCTTCACAGGATATCATCTCTCTCATTTATATTGTAGGTCAATTACAATATTAGGTTCGATATCTCACTTTAGAAGGTAGAGCTTACTATGCTTCTATCGACAAAAATTCATTGCATGGTGTAGACACCTAAAATCCGCTTACACAGTTTTAATACTTAAATTACACTAACTATCCTCTTTCCCATCATTTCCATAATAATTAGCACTTTTCCACTAATTAGCTAACATTTCCCTTCATTCCCATTAATTAATTACATTTCACTAATTAATTAGCCTTCATATCACTCAGGATGTCGATTAACGACCTTTCGTTAATTAATGTTCGCTTCTACTTGGGTTGATTAATTATTATTAATTAATTACGCTCACTACTCTAAATCAATAAATCACCATTTATTGGATCAAATTCCTCTCTTACATCCCCTAAATCATACTAACTTTCCTCTAATTAACTTCTATAAGCTTACATCTACCTATTAATTAATCACATTTGATTAATTAAACATCCCTCAATTCCCATGAGTTACTAATGACAAATTAAAATCTTCTAAAACAAACTTACCTTTTTCAAAGCATGCTTATCCATTTCTAATATTTCTTTACCCTTGTCCCACATACACAAATATGCAAATCTCTCTCAAACATGCAAGCTTTATATTGGACCAAGCTCCTTCATCTAAAAGACACACCATGCTTTGAATAGTGAAAACTATAGGCATTTGGCTTTGAGCATTCTCCATTGATTTGGATTAACTTCTCCATCTTGCATCCATTCACTCAAATTTGAGTAGTATGGGAAGATCTAAAAATGGCCTTGTAGCCATTTCTTGGTGAGATTCCATCCTCAATTCTTGAGGTCACCAACATCAACTTTGATTGCTAAATGATCTAACTAGGTTCATATTTAGTTAGCAATCTAAAGAGTAGGAAATAACTTAGCATTTAGTTGTTTATGCATTGAAGAAGTTAGTTTCTATAAGCTCTTATCATGATGGTTCCATGGTAGATTTGATTTTTCTTTGAAGTTATTAGGTTTTAGCTTCTTTTGATTAACAATGCAAGTTTATTATGAACACATTTGACACACCCAGTGGGACCACTCCATTATCCTTAGCATTTGATTTCAAGTTTTGTTATTTTTGTCTCAATTTTGGCTAACTCTTATTATGTACATGTTAAATAACTTGAATTACTTGATGTATTTTTCTAAATTTACATGTGTTGTGTCTCTTTTGTAGGTTTAAAGGAGACGAGTTGTTAATTTTGGGCTAAGATGACAAAAATTGACCTTTTTGAGTTTGATGATGTCAGATCTCCATGTTTATGATGTCACATAGGAAAATCATGCCAACACGCCCCCTACCCCACATAATTTTTTGAGAGGGGTGCGTAAGTGTCTCTTTAGGCTGCGCTTCACTGTAACACTACTTTTCTCGTCATTCTATGTCAAGGGCGCGTAGGTGCGAATTTGGGTGTGTATGTGTGAATCTGGGTGCATAGGTGTGAATTTGGATGGATAGGTGTGAATGCGGGTGCATAGGTGTGAATTTGGGCATGTATGTGTGAATTTGGGCACGTAGGTGTGAATCTGGGTGTGTAGGTGTGAATCACGGGTGCATATGCGTGAATTTGGGCGCACTACCATTGAACCTTGTGCACAACCTATCTTAGGAGGCCATAAATTTTGCTCCGAGCTCAAGCAACTCCATTTTTTTGCATTGGAAAGGTATTGAAGTGAATAGACAATGGAAACATAATATTAGGATTTTGACTTACAAAAATTCATAGTTTCCTTTATTAGAAAACTAGTCATTTTCTAACATGTCTATATGCTTCCTAAAATTTGGTCTTTGAAATTTCTAACATTTTACTGGTTTTTAATGCTAACTTATTTTTCACGGGGTGTTTTGAATCATTATTTTACTAACTTGTTTGATGATTTTTAATGAATGTCATGTTTTCATATCTTAGGATAGAGTTGTGTATGCTCTTCCCTCACACCTTTTAGGTGATATTGGGAATCAAAAATAATTCTAAGTCTTGTTTCATTTGCTTTAAAAACACTTCATTAAATTCATGGTTAAGGGAATGAACAACAAATGGTTAAAATGAGTTGCCTAATCCTTTGATTTACAAGCTTTTCCATTTTTTAATATAGTTGGATTTCTTGTTGCGTATGGTCTTCTCTTACGTCTTAAGATGATCTTGAGAATCAGAAATAACATGCAATACTCTTTCATCATGTTTTGATCTTATGGAAAACTATTAACCTTTGCGTGCAGGACCAAAAATTTCTTGTCAAAGAATCAAGATCTAAACAAATACTAATACAATTTGTTGTAGGTTACTAACGGTGTGCAAAACCAAACTAAGATAAAAGATTAAAAAAATAGACCACTATTCAAAACATTGTATTTACTGAGTTCGATTAAGAGTTCGGCTCGTACGCTTAAAAGCGGGGAAGTGCCTTGGCATAAGCCATAAAACTCAATATGAGGATTACCCCAGGAACCCCAAAGTAGTCCACACCTTGAGGGAAATGGTGGACGAAATGGGAAGCACTCCGCTTACCCACTTGACTAGTACGCATTTGTGAGATTAGTGTCAAAATTATCTTCACATGACCCCAGTGAGATACAATTGAACGTAATTTATTGTTCATTGTATCGAAGGGGGTAAAGTAAATCCAAGACACTCCTTGATTTAGTAAGTGTGACTTTTTTGGCAAATCACGCTCTCAAAGATAGTTTGTGACACCTAAAGAGTTAACTAATAGGAATCCATTTTACACAGAAGTCAAATTTACTAAAACCAATCATGTTTCAAAGAGATCTCACAAAGTGAGAACTTTTTCGGAGTCAAAACCTTGTTAGTCGAACAAGGGGAGAGTCCATTAAAGTTTGAGCCTAGTGTTATTCATCACGAAATTTGTGAAGTGTTACTTTGTCTTAGTTTTTCACTTGTCTTAAGACAAGACAAAACTTTGTTGAAGTTACACCAAGTATTTTCACCCCCACTTGGTCTACTCCTTTGTTTTCTTGTTGCCCTTTTGGGACAAAAGAAGGCATACATATGTAGTGTTACTCAAGATTGTGTCCACCACTTTTGCACCCGCTTACATCCTTCCTTATTGCGATTGTGATAGTAAGCATTGAAAGTGTGTTAGTACATCCTCAAATATTGAGTAGCCTTGTCTTGATACCCATGTCAAGACGTTTCATCGTAGTTAGGCTTGCTTCATCATCAATCTTCCCTTGAGGTGTTACTTTGCTCACATCATCTTGATACAATTTTGATACTTACATTTTGTTTCGTAAATTGTATTTAAGTGTCTCGATTGTCTTTGCAACGTTGCTCGCACCTTAAAAAATCCTTGGTATACTTTGATCTTGTCTCCTTCCAAACATTGACTTAACCTTGATTGGTAATAATATACTTTGCATTAGAAATCACTTCAACCCCTTGTTAATACTTACACATTTTTATTTTAAACTTGACTTAAGTGTTGACCTTTGTGTTGATCATCTCGTGTCAAACTACCATTGAGATACACTTTACATAAGGAGTAGTTTCTTATAGATTGGACTTGTTTGCTGAACTTGCTTGATTGTTCCCTGTGATCATTCATCTTATAAAATTATTTTTTTATGGACAATCCTTTTGATTATTTTGATCCTTTGATACAATCTAGGTCGAGGCATTTAAACCCAACAATGCCAACAATGACTAAATATCACATGGTTCCTCAAAATTATGGCAATATGGAACTTGTGTTTAGGCATTCACATCGAAATATGCCCATTACGACTAAACCTCAATTAGTTCTTCACGCTAGAGAACCTGTTCAGCTACCCCTTTGCCCACCTTAATCTCATAGTTGGTGGTATGATTTTGATGACTCTAATCCATGTTATTCTTCTAATTATAATCCAAAATATTCTTCTGATTCTTCTCAATCTTTTGATGATTCTAATCTAAACTACCATTCAAATTCCTCTTAGTAGTTTGAGCCTCATCCACTCAACTTTCTTCTAGGGAGTAATCAATCACCTAAACTAAGTTTTCCTCCTTTAGGGATTTGCGTCACCATAAAATCTCCCCATCATTCTTCTGATTTGACTCCTACGTCGTGGTCCTCCCTTTCTTCACAGGACCCCCTTTATCAGTCGCCTCAATGACGTATTCCTCCTTTGAAGATTTGTGTGACTCCAAGCTCCTCAAATCATTCCTTTAATTTGACTCATGAGTCACGGTCCTCCCTTTCTTCACAGGACCCCTTTTATCAGTCACCTCAATGACCTCTTCCTCCGTCGAAGATCCATGTGACTCAAAATTCCTCTAATCAATCATCCAAGTCAACCCCCACATCACAATCCACTAACTGGCTATGTGATCCTCTTTGTCTACCTGCACTATGCCATCTTCTAGGAAAACCAATACCAACCCATTCCAAATCTACATCTTCTTCCACTCGTGAGACATCTAAATCCAAATCTACTTCATCTCTTAAGTCATCATCTTCTAAATATTTTGCACTGAGTTGGACCTCTTACTTCTAATAAACCTATTATCATTAAAGAACAACAACCCATACCGATTGATTTATTTCAGAATGAAGAAGCAATTAGAGAATTCATGGGGCTACATGATGACATCCATCTAGAGGACTGTTAGTGCAAAATCACAGCACCCCCAAATGAGTCGTTAGATCTGCTTTTCTAAGGTAGAGTCATTTGGTGTGATCCACATAACATTGAGTTTTCTCCAAAGTGTGGGACTTAGAAAATGAGAAAACTCTCAGATTAAAGGTTGGTTCCTATTCCTCTATTTAGGTGCATGCGTGAAAACTTGCAGAGGGCCTATTCCTAAACCTAATCTAAGTTTTACCAAGGAGACAGGGATAAAAGGAATGTAGGAAATCAAACTAAGCTATAAGGTGATGCACCAAAGGAATGATGAACATTTATTTTGCTAATAGACACAAACCAACAAAATGCATACAATAACCAAGCACAAATAACCAGATCTATAATGAAAGACTAGATGAAAGCAAAAGAGACAAGAAAGGATCTAAAATCGATCACAGACATGTTTTATTTCTCTGCAGATTGATACAATGCATTACAAAGTGGCCAAAAGGTAGAAAACGTATTACAGTCTAGTGGAAGGTCTGAAAACTCCATGAGTTCCTTTTCCAAGAAAAGGGGAGCCTGCAAAACAAAAGAATGTCCAACCCTTTACAATGAGTCTCGACCCTACATTTATAGATTCAATCAGAGAGAAGAAAGAGAGAGAAGTGGGAAAAGTAGATCAAAGCTCAACCACTGCTATTAATGTCCCCAAAATCTACCCCCAAATATGCCTTGACTATATCAATCTCTGGTTTGCGCCTCGAAGAAGGAGGAAACATGGAGAGTAGATCGAATATGATCTGGTTGTTGAGGTAGATAGATCTCACATTAATGGCCTTGAAGATTTTTTCTCCATTTTCTACCTAACCTCCCCAAACTTAAAGTTTTAGATCTTCATGGTGTGGGCGAGGCCGAGATCTTTCCAATGGTGTCAGATTTGTAATATTTTGAGCCCTGAGTGAAAGATATGCCCCTTTGAAGTTTGCATCGGGTCCATACAAAGAGTGGGAAAACCAATTTGAAAAATGGGCCCCTTCTTTAATATGGGACATGTGGTTGGTTGGTGCATGTCTGAGGGCAGCCTCTATATTTTTTCTTGGAATGGTGCAGGGCTGACATGTGGCTTCTTCCATCAGCCTGCTCAATTTCTTTGCTTTTGGCTAAGTCTTTTGCTTGGCGAGGTCATATTTCTTTGACCGGGGACATGCGGTGGTTTGGCGCTTGTTTGAGAACCCTCTCTCTATTTGATCCTTGAATTAGCACCGTCATTTGGACACTTGGCACTCTCCGTCGCTCTGCCACCACATGTTGACTATTCAACCCGACTCTATCCCTTTTTGAGACTGGATGTGGAGGCTCTGCACTTGCTAAAACTCCCGATCAACATTTTTCCCTTGAGGAGTGTCGAGTTGACACTTGGAAGCCTCCGCAGGTCTTTGGAATTTTCAATGACCTCTCCCTTCCTTTTCGGGCCCGGGCTACGTGGCGAATTGGTGCTTGTTTGAGTCTCTCGCTTTTGGATTTACCCTTGGAGATGCGTCGCTTGGACACGTGGCATCCCCCACCAACACTTCTATACTTAGCCCTTTTTGAGGCCCACTTTGCCACCTTTTGACCTTGGTTGACTATTTTCTACGTGGAGGGCTGGCGTGAGTTTGAGTCTCTCGCCTTGGGCTCCCATTTTGGATTTGCGCCAAGCCGACACCGACACCTTCCTTTCTAGCCGAAGACTTTTCAACGGCCGCACAAATTTTGGGGTTTGGATGCGTGGAGGTGTGACACTCATTTGAGATTCCTTTCTTGGACTCACCCTTGGAGAAGCGCCGCTTGGACACGTGGCTCTTTCGTAACATCCTCCATACTTAGCCAATTTTTGGACTTGTTCTAAACTGTTTTGAGCCCGAAGACTTCAGATCTTCACTATTTCCTCTTTTCTTGCCCCTGGCCTCTCCGTGACACTGCTTCTTCTCCTTTGACCCTGTTACTCTATTTTCGAGCCCACCTGTAACCCGTAGAATGGATTTAAAGCTTGGGTTCACTCGATAGAGCCATTTTCTGAATTTATCCTACACAGGGTTGTTTGATCTTCGCAAGCCTCCGCCACTTCCATTATAGAGTCCCTTGTAATCTGTTTGTGGGAATCGAACGTGATTTCTTAGGTTCTTTTAGTGTGGGGTCATTTTGATCCAATATTTTCCCGGGGGAAAAATATGGATAACAATTTGGTGACTCACAGGGGTATCTTCCTGCTAGATGAAAAGACCAATTTCCTTGTCATATCCATTGGGCATGGAGTCGAGAACGATGGTCTGAAACTGATTCTACCTCTGATTCATGAGCCCGACTTTTGCACTCTCAATCTTCATAAGAAATCTTGAAACGATGGTTTCTGAGAGTAGAAAATTATTTTGACCGGGGCTTCATCTGTTTTTGAATGAGTTGTGCAAGAGCAACAAAACAACACCACAACTATATAAAATTTAAAATCATACATGCTCCAAGTAGAACATGCAGAGTGTGCAAAGCACTTAGGATAAAAGCAACCTAAACTACAACAAGACAATGTGCACAAGCACTTAAAGGAAAGAGAAACTAAACTAATATGTACAAGGTGAGAACTTTCCTTTTAGTAGTAGTGCTTAAGATAGATTCCATTCACTGGAATCTGTAACTCTTCACCCTCTAATGTAGACAATTGGAAAGCATTGCTACTTTACATTTTGTGACCATGTAAGGGCCACTCCAAATGGCATCAAACTTGGAATGCCTTCCTGGTTTTGCCCGATCTGCATCCCATTTCAAAACTAGGTCTCCTTCTGGAAGGTCCTCATTCTTGCCTTCTTGTCAAAGCATCTCTTGATTGAGGCATGATCCTTCTCTATTGTTTGAAGTGCATGTTCTGGTTTCTTCCAACTCCATCAGCTCTGCATACTTGGCCTCCATTGGTTCGAACTCAGACATCTCCAACTACTTCATGAGTTCCAATGTTGGCAACTCAAGTGATATAGGCAACACTGCCTCTTTCCCATAGAAAAGTTTGAATGGAGATATTCCTGTAGACCTCTTGGGTGTTGTTCTATCAGCCCATAAGGCTGATTTGAGTTTTGTGTGCCAAGTCCTCTGATTTTCATCCAGAGTTCTTCTGACAATTTTAGCAGATTCTTGTTCATGGACTCAGCTTGGCCATTACCCTGAGGGTAATAGTTTGATGAAGTGCTCAGGTAAATTCCATTCCTAATGGCCCATCCTGTGATTTTGGAACCTATGAATGCCAATGCATTTTCTGATATAATGGTGGTTGGCACTCTAAATTTGGTCACTATCCCTTCATAGAAGTCTAATATGTTGGACTCATTAGCTTCTTTGAGTGCCACTGCCTCGGTCCACTTGGTAAAATAGTCTGTTGCCATCAGAATCCACTTGTGGCCTTGGCTGAATTTGGATTGATGACCCCGATGAAATCCAACCCCCATTGCATGAATGGTTGGTCCACTGAAATTGGGTGCAATGGGAGTGTTGCTAGCCTCTCCTTTCCTTTGAAGAATGCACAATTCTGCACTTTTTGATCCATGCATAGTCAATCACTAAACACCCTAGGCCAATAATAACCCACCTTCATGATTTTGAGTGTTGTCACCCATGGAGCAAAATGGCCTCCAGTTGCTTCATCATGGAACTCTTGTAACACTCTCTCAACTTGATTTGTCCCAATGCACCTTAACAGAATGCCATTGATGTCCCTCTTGAACAAGATGCCATCAATAAGCACATATGGGATGGCTTGTAGTCTAAAATGTCTCCTTTTTGTTTTACTCATTTCTGGAGGACACATGCCTATTTGTAGGAAGTGCATAATGCTCTGAGTCCAACAAGGAGTGGGCACATCCTCATTTTCTTCCTCTTGACTATCTGTAGGACAAAAACAACTTCTTTTTCATCACTTGCTTCTTCTTGTTGACTCGAGGCCAGCTATTCACACAATCCCTTCCCATGGACCAGCTTAGTGACCTTGATCTCAATGTCATACTCCATGACATGAGTGATCCATCTTGCACATTTTTCATTCAGATCCTTGCTGAGAAGGAAGTCTTTAACTCCTGCATGGGAGACTAACAGTTGGATTTTATTGTTTGAGACCAAATGCTTAAACTTCTTCAATCCTCTGATCACTGTCAGGACCTACTTTTTGATGAAAGAGTATTTCACTTCATAATCTTCCAGACCCTAGCTAAAGAAAGCAATTGGCTGCTTTGTGTCCTCTTTGTTCTATTGTACTAGGATTGCAGAAATTGTGTCACTGCCTCCAAAGGCATATAGTATGAAGTCCTTGGAAAAATATGGATTCACGAGAGTTGGGGCTGTGATATAGCTTCTTTGATGGCCTCAAAACTTTCCTTTCCTTCAACTTGTCCACCTAAATGCCAAGCTCTTCTTCAACATCAACATGATTGGCTTGACAAGGGCAACAAAGTTTGGTAAAACTGCGGAGAAAATTGATTTTTCCTAAGAATATTTAAAGAGCCTTCTTATGGCTTGGCAATGGACAATGCTCTTATTGCTTCAACTCTCTCTGGGTCGATTACCAAACCTTCCTTTGACACAATGTGGCCTAGAAGCCTGCCCTCATGGGCTAAGAATATACATTTTTAGGGTTCAATGATACCCCAAATCTCTACACCTTTGAAACACCTGCCTTAGGTGAAAAAGGTGGTCTCTTTGCATTTTTGGAGAACACAATAATGTCATCCAAGTAGATCAGTACTATTTTGTTGATCAACCCTTTGAATGCCATATCCATTGCCCTTTGGAAAGTGGCTCTCGGCATTAGACAATCCAAATGGCATTTTTTTGTAGGCATAGGTGCCCCATTTGGTGGTGAAAGTTGTTTTGAACTGATCATCTTCTTTCACCATGATCTGGTTGTACCCTGAGTAGCCATCTAAGAGAGAGAATCTCTCTGATCTAGACACCACTTGCAAGATCTGCTCCATTGAGGGGAGTGGGTAGTGATCTTTGAGGGAAGCTCTGTTCAAGTCATGAAAGTCAACACACAACCTAATCTCTCCATTCTTCTTCCTAACGATTGGGACCAAGTTTGCAACCCAGCTTGAGTGTTTGATTGGAAATATGATACTTGCCTCTATCATCTTATTCAGTTCTTTCTTCATCAGAGGCTCAATATGTGGATTGACTGGTCTCTACTTTTTCCTGATGGGCTTAGCAACTGGATCTAGTTCGATTGTGTGTTGGGATAACTTTGGATTGAACCCCCTTAGGTCTTCATAGCTCCAAGAAAATATATCTAGAAACTCTTGGCAAAGTTGCATGAATTCATACCTTTCTTGCTCGGTGGCCACTTTGCCAATTTGTAGTGTTTTTCCTTCTCCAACTAGAATTGGCTCTGAATCTTCCCTTTGATCTATATGTTGCCTTTCTTTTCAAAACTGATCATTAGGATTGAAGATAGACTCCAATGTCACCAAGCCTTTGGGAAGCTTGTTTATATGTAGTTGCACTACTTGATCTCCATATTGCTGCTCTAGTCTACTTTGATTTCTGGCCGAGAATTCAGCTTCCTCTTGCAAAAAATTGATGATCTGTTGATCATCCTCAAACACCTGCCAACATGTGTTGTTATTTGACACTGCTGGTCTCACAATCACATGGATATGTGGCTGTCCTTTATCCCTCTTGATGTTGTCAACCACATCAAATGTTGCTCCAACTACTACAAGCCTATCGCAAGACTTCATTCTCCTTTCTGGGTATGGACATAATGTTGAAGGCTTGAAATCCTCAATGAGATCCCACACCCTATTCTTATAACCTTTGAGTAGGTCATTCTTGATAGCATTTTGTCCTTTGACTTGATTGGAAACAGTTCACTATGTCACCAAACACTTGTAGGTTCTTGATTCCTTGTCTTCTAGCCCAATGCAGTCCATGGACCAAAGCCTCATATTCTGCAGTGTTATTTGAATAGCAAACTAAAATCTAAAGGCTGAATAATATTTCATACCTTGGGGGGACACGATCATAGCTCCACCTCCGGCTCCTTGTTTGCTCCTCGAACCATCAAAGAACAATTGCCATACTTCATTGTCATCTTGTATTTTGGCTTAATGATGTCAGGAAAAGGATGATTTTCTTCATGTAGGCAGTAGACTCCTAGCTCAGATTCTTCCATCTCCTTATAGGGGTCAAAAGCATGTCTTTTGACCACCCATTCATGAGGGTCAGGTCTGGGATACACCCCACCTTGGTATCTACTTCAGAAGTGCTTAGGAGGTCCTCCGATCAAAAGCTGAACAATTTGCATTGATTGGGCTTGGCACATAAGACTCAATGTGATAGTCTACTATGGGCTCATAGATCTGATTGTGGCCTTCACTCCATACCTTGTTCTAAAGAGCATATGTGACCAGTCAGTAGACAAGTAGCCTCCAATTTTGGCAGTGAAGTCCCTAGACAAACACAATGCAAAATGTGGTGGCAAGTCTATGACTGACACGTTCTGCAATATAGTCACATTAGGGTAGGCATGTAGAGTGAGACTCAGATCCTTGATGACTCCAATAGTGGTCACTGTTGTCCCATCCAATTGTACTACTCCTTTAGAGATGACTTCATACTGGAGGCCCAGTTGATCAGCTATTTGTTTGGGCATTACAAAACTACTTGCCCCGAATCGATCATGTAATTATGCACCAATTTATCTCCAATGATTAATGAAACATAAAATGGAGGAGGCTTCAGATTCTTACCTCATTGTTCTCCATGGTTTCTCTCAAGTTGAGCCACATTGGTAAGCACTTTCTCTTGTTGGTTAGGGGGTTGATTTGAGCTTGACCAATTGGCCATAATAGTCTGCAATAGATCCCTTTGCCCTGGAATGGCCAGTGACTCCCATAGTGAAATATTCACACTTGTCTTCTTCATTTTCTCAATGATATTAAATGAGTTGTCCTCTGTTGCCCCTTCCCGACATTTTTTTTCTCTTTATACATGGGTTATTACAACCGGTGCCTGAGTAGGTCTGGAAGGTGGCTTGGATTGACTCTGCACATTGGGAGTCATATTTTGAATGCCAATACCTTGTGGAGAATGGAGGGTTGAGGATCACCTGAGCTTGGTGAATGTCCTTCTCCAATATTTCTCTTCTTGGACCATGTATTGGTAGCTATACTTTGAGTAGGAGTCTGATTCATTCCACAGAAGTCCTTAGCTTGCCAATTGACAAGCATAGTTTCACTTGGAGGTCCCTCTTGCTGAGATCCTTGTTGTTGATTCTTCTTGGCTAGGTTCTTGTGATACACCAATGGTTTGCACCATCAGAGCTTGATTTAGTGCACCATTGAAGCACATTGATTGATTATGTGGTTGATTGCATGGGAAACACCAATCATACTCTTGTGCCATGTTATTCTTTGTGTTGGAACCAATGCCCTTGATGTTGAAGCTGTGTTTGGATCATATGACCTAAAAGGTCTAGCAGCTTGAGGTTGCCCTTGGTGTTGACTCTGATTTATAGCCTGGGCTAGTGGTCTATTTTGTTGATATGGGGGTCTAGCCTGATACTGAGCTTGAGGCTGATATGGCCTAGAACTCTGAGCTTGTTATCTTTTGATGGTTACTAGCTCATTTCCCAGGTTTTATAGTTGTTTCATCACTTCTGAAGCTCCTTAGAGGTGTTAGATGATGAAGTGGAGGCTTCAGCTAAACTTTGACTCCGGGGTGGGTATAGGAGCTAATGTGGGCATTTGGCTGGTACCTGGGTTTCCTAACTCGGGGTATAGAGGCATGGATGGCCTAGGAGCAAGTTTTCCATCTTGAATCAAATGATTCTCAGCTCCTATGGAAAGGCTATAGGCTGCAGGTAAGGTTGTGCCCCCATTGACTAAATCATCAAAGAAATATCAGAATTTAAAGCCTAAGAAAGTATAAGAAGGCACCTTCATTAGTGGGCTTTACTATTGTTGGAATCTTGTCCCAGGTCCGTTGAAATATGAGGTTGAAATCCATTTGCTCATTTGGGGCTCTCTTGATTGTTGTTAGTTGCTCCAACAAAGATAAGTTATCACCTTTTTCTCCAAACTGGTCATGAAGAGTTGTGCACACTGGTTCAATTTTGAATAGAGCCTGCTTCAAGGCTCCTGAACCATTGTGAAGCTTTACCTTTGAGTGAAGAGGTGAGCAACTTGACTGCAATGTCCATCTCATTGATTTCATGGATTGTACAGACATTTGCAATATCTTGGACATGGTCACAGGAGAAGTCTGGTTTTCCCCAGTGAAATATGGGATGCTCTTTAATGCTACTATCGGGACTGGATTTTGTGCATTCAGAGCGAGTGGGCTGCTGCGCAAGTGAAATTGACATAAGGATTTGGCTGAGCCATCTTGATCGGCCTGAGCACCCTTCTTGATTGAAAGAATGACCTACTGGGAGGAGGTGTCGATAAGGCTCTGTTTGGTGGAGATAGAGATGTTTGGGATCTTCTTCCTCTTCTCCTTCTATCTGGAGACAAGTGCAAGTGTACAAACTATCCTTCTTCTCTTGTTCTTGACCTTGTTTGTATCCTTCTCATGAACTTGGGAAACTTGGACTGCTGAAACTAGTGGATTTCTATCCCTTTGGAGTCGCCTTAGATGTGTAGTTTTTAAAAGCTTCTTAAAAGCTAGAATCACAACAAGTGCACATCAATCTTACTGTAATAAAGATGGAGACTTCTTGGTCCCACCGGGTGTGCCAAAACTGTTAGTGCAAAATCACAACACCCCAAATGAGTCATTAGATCTGATTTTCTAAGGTAGAGTCATTTGGTGTGATCACATAACATTGAGTTTTCTCCAAAGTGTGGGACTTAGAAAATGAGAAAACTCTCCAGATTAAAGGTTGGTTCTATTCCTCTATTTAGGTGCATGCGTGAAAACTTGCAGAGGGCCTATTCCTAAACCTAATCTAAGTTTTACCAAGGAGACATGGATAAAAGGAATGCATGAAATCAAACTAAGCTATAAGGTGATGCACCAAAGGAATGATGAACATTTGTTTTTTCTGATAGACACAAACCAACAAAATGCATACAATAACCAAACACATATAACCAGATCTATAATGAAAGACTAGATGAAAGCAAAAGAGACAAGAAAGGATCTAAAATTGATCACAGATGTGTTTTATTGCTCTGTAGATTGATACAATGCATTACAAAGTGGCCAAAAGGTAGAAAATGTATTACAGTCTAGTGGAAGGTCTAAAAACTCCATGAGTTCCTTTGCCAAAAGAAAAGGGGAGCCTACAAAACAGAAGAATGTCCAACCCTTTACAATGAGTCCGACCTACATTTATAGATTCAATCAGAGAGAAGAAAGAAAGAGAGAGAAGTGGGAAAAATAGGTCGAAGCTCAACCACTACTATTAATGTCTCCTATAAAATCTGCCCCCAAATTTGCCTTGATTGTATCAATCTCTGGTTTGGTGCCTTGAAGAAGGAGGAAACGATGGAGCAGATCGAATCTGATCTAGTTGTTGAGGTAGATAGATCTTGCATTAATGGCCTTGAAGACATTTTCTCCATTTTCTCCTACCTAACCTCCCCAAACTTAAAGTTTTAGATCTTCATGGTGTGGCGAGGCCGAGATCTTTCCAACGGTGTCAGATTTACAATATTTTGAGCCTTGAGTCAAAAGATATGCCCCTTCAAAGTTTGCATCGGGTCCATACCAAAGAGTGAGAAAACTAGTTTGAAAAATGGGCCCCTTCTTTAATATGGGACACGTGGTTGGTTGGCGCATGTCTGAGGGTGGCCTTTGTATTCTATTCTTGGAATGGCGCGGGGCTGACACGTGGCTTCTTCCATCGGCCTGCTCAATTTCTTTGCTTTTGGCTAAGTCTTTTGCTTGGCGAGGTCATATTTCTTTGACCAGGGACACACGGCATTTTGGCGCTTGTTTGAGAACCCTCTCTCTATTGATCCTTGAATTAGCATCGTTTGGACACTTGGCACTCTCTGCCGGTCTGCCACCATGCATTGACTATTCAACCCGACTCTGTCCCCTTTTTGAGACTGGACGCGTGGAGGCTCTGCGCTTGCTGAAACTCCCGATCAACATTTTCCCTTGGAGGAGTGTTGAGTTGACACTTGGAAGCCTCCATAGGTATTTGGAATTTTCAACGACATCTCCCTTCCTTTTCGAGCCAGGGCTACGTGGCGAACCGGGTGCTCATGAGTCTTTGCTTTTAGGTTTACCCTTGGAGATGCGCCGCTTGGACATGTGGCATCCTCCGCCAACACTTCTATACTTAGCACTTTTTTAGGCCCGCTTTACCCATCTTTTGACCTTGGTTGACTATTTGCTACGTGGAGGGCTGGCGTGAGTTTGAGTCTCGCCTTGGGCTCCCATTTTGGATTTACACCGAGTCGACACCTAACACCTTCCTTTCTAGCTGAAGACTTTTTAATGAATGCACAAATTTTGGGGTTCTGGATGTGTGGAGGCATGATGCTCGTTTGAGATTCCTTTCTTAGACTCACCCTTGGAGAAGCACTACTTGGACACGTGGATCTTTCCACAACATCCTCCATACTTAGCCAATTTTTGGACTCGTTCTAAATTGTTTTGAGCCCGAAGACTTTAGATCTTCACCATTTCCTCTTTTTCTTGCCCTGGCCTCTTCGTGACATTGCTTCTTCTCCTTTGACCTTGCTACTCTATTTCTGAGCCCAAATGTAACCCGTAGAATGGATTTAAAGCCTAGGTTCGCTCGACAGAGCTGTTTTTTGAATTTATCCTACACAGGGTTGTTTGATCTTCGCAGCCTCCGCCACTCCCATTATAGAGTCCCCTTGCAATCTGTTTGTAGGAATTAAACGTGATTTCTTAGGTTCTTTCAGTGCGGGGTCGTTCTGATCCAATATTTTTCCCGGGGAAAAATATGGATAAGTCTATCATTGATCCTGGCCTATCTTTCTCGTCACCAAATTATTCTTTACATATCAAAATTTGTCAATCACAATCTCACCTTGGGTCACCTGCATAATAGCCCATCATCTTCTTCTATATGTGGGCCACCTCCCAGTAGCCCTCCATCTTCTAGTTGTGGGTCACCTTTGGGTATCCCATTATCCTTTATACTTGGGCCACGTCCTAGTATCCCCTCATCTTCTATCTATGGGACACCTCCTATTAGCCCATCATCTTCTATACTTGGGCCACACCCTAGTAGTCCTTTTTCTTCCATCTATGAGACACCTTCTAGTAGCCCATCATCTTCTATACTTGGGCCACTACCTAGTAGTCCTTCGTCTTCCATCTATGAGACACCTCCCTAGTAGCCCATCCTCTTCAATCATTGGACCATATCCTCTTTGTCCATCATATAATACTTCTATCAATGACTGAAGTAAGCCCACCATCATTCCTCACATTCCTCTCATCAATCCTAAACATCCACTTTCTTCTCCCATTTCTTGGGATCAGACAAGTCACACATTAGCTTATACAAAACCCAAATAGTTACTTCATCAAGCTAAGATAAAAAATATGAAGAGATCGAAAGCTCCCAATAAGTTAAACAACCATAAATTTAAAAATATAACACGATTCAAGAATGCACACCAATGCAACCATCAAGTATGACACAAAGTGCATAAACCTATGGATAGGGAACTCAAGATCTCGCATACAAAATCCATGTTTCAAGATAAGTCACAATCATTTATTGAGTATGAGCTCACCACAGTCATCGAGATTGGAGATAATATTACTCTTGATAAGAAAACACTCCTAGTCTCCTCATTAAAGAAATCACAAACATCATTGTTGGATCCTATCATGCAAAGTGACATTGTTGGTCCCAACTTCCTAGAATCTAAAAAATCAAAACGAAAAATAAAAAAATTCAAAAATACAAAAAATGAGAAAACATTCCCAAAAAATAAAAAAATCAAAGGTACAAAGATCAAACATTGCAATTAGGTATTGCATACACATGGATGTTATTTATTCCCTTTCATTCCATTCCTTTGCAAGTCTCCCACCATATTCATCCCTTTGATGATATTTTGGTTAGTCTATTTTCACTCCTTGTGCGACATTGATCTCTATTGTATCTGTTTGACCTTGGTCTTTCATCACCTTTGTAAATTAAAAAACGAATGACCTCTTAGAGATCCTATCATTATCTACATCTAATAAACTTGTTGCGAAGAAATTTTGGGCGTATTTGTTGACACTAGCCAATGTCATCATCACAATCAATTCCACATCCTTCCATAAAGCCATCAGTGGTTCTTAACCCCTTATCAAATAAAATGAGAGAGCTGAAATAATTTATAGAAAGTAAAATCAATCAAAACATCAAAAATCAAAAGCAAAAAAAGAAAATAAATAAGACTCTCTCTAGGGGTATTTCTAGTATCTCTATCGGGGCTATAGATGCCTGGTTGGTAGTAGAGCAATGCTACGACTAGAATCAAATACATCGCCATTGGGGGTATGGATGCTCGACTGATAGTGGTAGTAGAGCAATGTACAGCTCTCCTTCCACCTTTCATTCAAAAATCAACTTTCCAAATCAATCATTCCTTCACATTGGTTAGTCTTTCCTCACTTCCTACCTATCAAATCTGCACTTCAAGAGGCAATTAATTTCCACGTGCACACATTGGGTATCTATGAGCAAACAAGATTAGTATGTTACCAAGTGTCTTTTTTCGGACCTTGTTCAGAATCTTGCTATAGTCGATATTTTGTCTCATGATTTGTGCCTTAGGCTAATCACATTTTCATCGCTAATCATCTAGCTATATTTTCCATATCCTTCCATAGCATTCACACCATTCTACTTTGTTCAGAACATCCATGTGTATAAGATTTCCTTTTTACCATGTTTATGAAAACCTTTATCCCCTTTTAATAAAAAAATCTTTTACTTCTTTTCTATCATATGATTCTTGGCCATCTTGCACTAAGGGCATGCTTGCTCCTCTTTAACGCTTCATTGGCTTGAGTTCCTCATCATGTTAAACCTATCCTTCATGGCCTTGATCCAACATATCTTCTTCTTGTATATACATGCAAGATTTGTCCTTATGTACATTCTCACCTCTTCTTTGGGGCATCTTTGCATCTTCATTTTCCTATACATAGCTTCAGAAAACTTTCAAAAATACTGAATATAACAAAAAAATCACAAAAACTTAGAAAATCCAAAAAAATTTGGTAACATTTCAAAAACCTAAAAAATTCTAAAAATTGTTTAAAAATGGTAAAAATCATTTTTTTTTCTCAAAAATTTGTAATAAGCATGCTCGCAACGCTGAAGCTTGACATCTACTCAAACATAAAACATTGTCCAACAAAACATCTTTCTTCCTTTCTTGCACTGTCCTTGTGCGTGACTTCTTTGATCATTTGGATCTACCCTCCATCAACAAAAGCTAGTTTGCTTGTTATACCTGTCTTCCCTAGCACAAATGTGTTGCTTGTGGAAATTTCATGGGTGCGCTTACTTTTTCATGGGACTTCTACGTCCTTTTTTATTCACCTCGTATGTATCCTTGCTTGGGGTGCCATTCTTAACCCTTGTTGTTAATTCACACAAGTCAAAATTGAAGTTTGATAACAAAAACATTTGTGCAACCGTCTTGAACGTTGTTTGTTTGAGTATGTGTGTTTGTACTTGTTTCCTTGTTAGGTTAGCTTGTTTACTTTCTCGTATTGCATTACATTTTGTATGTTTCATTGAATTAGTGTTTTAGCAATTAAAAATGTTCATAGTATAGCTTTTCATGTTATTATACACTTTTGTTGTATGCATATATTTTAATAAGGACCGATGACATAGATCACCAAGCAAAATGATGAAATAAAGTTGTTTTTACATCAGTTGGATGAAAGTTATTTCCATTTCTCTTCATCTTCATTTTTCTTCCTTCTCATTTTCTTCTATCACACTATTCTTCCAAATCACTTGGGGTAATAGGGATCATTTTTATCCCCCTCCCACTCCTAAATCTTTTATCATTTTCTTTCACCTTTTCGATCGTCGATCGACCTCTTTCATCACCCCATCGACACTTGAGGGGGCATCCTTCATTCTACTATTTTTTCTTCTATCCCTTTAAAATTTACTTGTTTGTACTTTTCTACTATCTTTGAAGTGGCATCGCTTATGCCACCCCAAAGAGGGGCAAATGTAGACACCTAAAATCCACTTACGCAATTTTAATACTTAAATTCCACTAATTATCCTCTCTCCCATCATTTTCATAATAATTAGTGCATTTCTGCTAATTAGCTAACATTTCACTAATTAATTAGCCTTCATATTGCTCAGATTCGATTAATGATATTTCGTTAATTAGTGTTTGCTTATACTTGGGTTAATTAATTATTATTAATTAATTATGCTCACTACTCTAAATCAATAAATCACCATTTATTGGATCAAATTCCTCTCTTACATCCCCCAAATCATACTAATTTTCCTCTAATTAGCTTCTATAAGCTTACATCTACCTATTAATTAATCACACTTGATTAATTAAACATCCCTCAACTCCCATGAGTTACTAATGACAAATTAAACTCTTCTAAATCAAACTTACCTTTTCCAAAGCATGTTTATCCATTTCTAATCTTTCTTTACCCTTATCCCACATGCACTAAGATGTAAAGCTCTCTCAAACATGCAAGCTATATAAAGGACCAAGCTCCTTCATCTAAAAGACATACCATGCTTTGAATAATGAAAACTATAGGCATTTAGCTTTGAACATTCTCCATTTATTTGGATTAGCTTTTTGCATATTACATTCATTCAATCAAATTTGAGCAGTATGGTAAGATCCAAAAATGGCCTTGTAGCCATTTCTTGGTGAGATTCCATCCTCAATTCTTAAGGTCACCAACATCAACTTTGATTGCTAAATGATCTAACTAGGTTCATGTTTAGTTAGCAATCTAAAGAGTAGGAAAGAACTTAGCATTTAGTTGTTTATGCATTGAAGAAGTTAGTTTCTATAAGCTCTTATCATGATGGTTCCATGGTAGATTTGATTTTGCTTGAAGTTATTATGTTTTAGCTTCTTTTGATTAGCAATGCAAGTTTATTATGAACACATTTGGCACGCTCGACGGGACCACTTCATTGTCCTTAGCATTTGATTTCAAGTTTTTTTCTCAATTTTGGCTAACCCTTATTATGCACATGTTAAATAACTTGAATTCATTGATGTATTTTTCTAAATTTACATGTGTTGTGTCTCTTTTATAGGTTTAAAAGAGATGGGTTGTTAATTTTGGGATAAGATGACAAAAATTGACCTTTTTGAGTTTGATGATGTCAGATATGTGTGTTTATGACGTCACATAGGAAAATCATGCAAAGCACGCCCTACCTCGTGTAACTATTGAGAGGGGTGCGTAAGTGTCTCTTTGGGCTGCGCTTATTGTAACAATGCTTTCTCGCCATTTCTTGTGGTAGGGGTGCATAGGTGTGAATCTAGGCACCTGTGTCAGAATCTGTGTGCGTATGTATGAATCTAGGGACATAGGTATGAATCTGGGAAAGTAGGTGTGAATTTGGGCATGTATGTGTGAATTTAGGTTCGTTTGTATGAATCTGGGTGTGCGGGTGTGAATATGGGTGCGTATGTGTGAATTTGAGCGCACCACCGTTGAACCTCGTGCATAACCTATCTTAGGAGGCCATAAATTTTGCTCCCAAGCTCGAAATAAATCCATTTTTTTGCGTTGGAAAGGTATTGAAGTGAAATATGTAATGGAAAAATAAGATTAGGATTTTTACTTATAGAAAATTTATGGTTTCCTTGATTAGAAAACTAGTCAATTTATAACATGTCTAAATGCTTTTTCTAACTTTTTCTTTTTCTAACTTGTTACTTTTTCTTATTTTTCACTAGCGTTACTTTCTCTTAGTTTTTCACTTGTCTTAAGACAAGTCAAAACTCTATCAAAGTTAAGCCAACTATTTTCATCCCTGCTTGGTCTACTTCTTTGTTTTCTTGATGCCCTTTTGGGACAAAAGAAGGCATACATATGTAGTGTTACTTAGGATTGTGTCCACCACTTTTGCACCTGCTTACATCCTTCCTTATTGCGACTGCGATAGTAAGCATTGAAAGTGTGTTGGTATGTCCTCAAATCTTGAGTAGCCTTGTCTTGATACCCACATCAATATGTTTCATCGTAGTTAGGCTTGCTTCATCATCGATTTTCCCTTGAGGTGTTACTTTTCTCGCATCGTCTCGATACAATTTTAATACTTACATCTTATTTCTTGTAAACTTGATTCAAGTGTCTAGATTGTACCACTACGTTTCTCACACCTTAACAAATCCTTTATATGCTTTGAACTTGTCTCCTTCCAAACATTGAATCAACCTTGAAAAGTTTTGTTGTTACGTGTTTCGAGTTGTATCAATATCATTTCGATACTAATTGTTTCACCTAATTTGTTGCTAGTTAAAATTGAATAGGAAATAGGTTAGGAGGAATACTTGGAGACTAGTTTTCTTCTGACAAGCTTCTCAACCCTTCACTAGTTTTCATGAAGACCAAACAAAGTGAACACAACTTCAATTTTTCCCTTATGACCACCTTGGTCATCCTGTCTATAGGATTCGATTGGTATGAATCTTCTTGATTCAACTTCTTTTCCTACAAAGTTGTCCTAATGAAAAGGTACCTTAACTATATATGCTTCATCTTAGAGTGGAAAGTAGAGTTCTTAGCTAGGTGTATAACACTCTGACTATCACTATGCAACTTTCCTTCCTCCCGCTTATGCCCCAACTCCTCAATCAATTACAAGTAACCAAATCATTTCTTTTCTTGCCTCTGTGGCAAGTAACATACTCACCTCCGTGGTTGATAAAACCACCATCTTTTGTAGTTGTGAAATCCAACTCATTGTTGTCCCACCTACAAGTGTAAATATAACATATCGTGCTCCTCCTACTATCTACATCTCCACCAAATTTGAATCTACATAACCACACAAAGTGGTGTGTGATCCATTATGTGAGAAAAATTTCCCCATGGTTCCTCTCAAATACCGAAGGATCCACCTTCGCCCTGTCATTGATCTCTACCGGATCACTCATAAATCTACTCACCACTCCCACCGCATGGGCAATATCAGCCCGGTGCACACCGTGGCATACATCAAATTGCCAACCACTAATTAGTAAGGTACCTTGGACATCTGGTTTCTCTTCTGCTCTTTCTTGGGACACTTTGCTCCTTTGATAACTTGAAATGGCCTGCTAAAGGAGTCCCAACCAGTTTAACATCCTACATATTAAACCTCTCTAAGACCTTCTTAATGTACTCTTCCTAAGATAAAGTCAGCTTCCATTCCTTCCTATCCCGAGATATCCTCATACTAAGGATTTTTTGGTTGCCCCCAAATCCTTCATAACAAAGGATTCACTTAGGCCCGCTTCTTGAGTACTTTTATTTCCCGCATGTTTTTACCGCAACCAACATATCATCCACATACATACATAGGATAATATAATTGCTATCCTCAAATTTCTTTGTATACACACAATGGTCGAATGACATCTAATATAACCTTGCTCCATCATGAAGCTATCAAATTTCTTATACCATTGACGTGGAGCTTGTTTCAATCCATACAAGCTCTTCTTCAGTTTGCACACCATCTCCTCTTTACCTTTGACCTCATAGCTCTCTGGTTACTGCATATATAGATCCTCCTCCAAATCACCATGGAGAAATGCAGTCTTTACATCAAGCTACTCTAAGTGCAAGTCTTCTGCTGTAACTATTCCAAGAATAATTGTAATAGAAGTAATTTTTACTACAGGAGAAAAAATATCATCAAAATCTATACCTTTTTTCTATGCAAACCCCTTGACCACCAACCAGGCCTTGTATCTTTTCTTGCCTCCTTCTTCCCATTTGACTATGAACACCCACTTGTTTTGTAACACTCTTTTGCCTCTGGGTAGCTTCATCAAATCCCATGTCTGGTTCTCCATGAGAGCCTGATGTTCCTCATTCATGGTTTGCTCGCACTTCTTCCTAGCATCTACCTACATTGCTTTATTAAAGCTCTTTGGCTCTCCACATTTGTCAATGAGTAATAAATAATAAAGAGAAGGAAAAAAAAGTTCAAAGTTATCTTCTTGTTCTAGAAGAACTCCTCAATATAGGAGTTTGGGGTTCTGTTAAGGAGGTTCCCTGAACCGATTCATGTGTCACTTTCCCATCTGGAAGATCTTCTACCGTTGCATATTCTTTCTTGGATTATTCCTTGTTTTCCTGCAACTGCTTCTTATACATGACTTTCTCATTAAAGACCACATCCCTAGATCGAATGATTTTCTTGTCCTTAATACTCCAACATTTATATCCAAATTCATCAACACCATAACCAATGAAAGTACATTTTTCTGATTTAGCATCTAGCTTGGTCCTATCATCCTTGTCTATATGGAAAAACACCTCACATCCAAAGACTCTAAGAAATGAATAATCAACTTTCTTACCATACCAAGCCTCCTCAAGTTATTCCTCCATCTAAGGTGCTTGAGGGTTCTCTGTTTATCAAGTACATAAGCTTGTGGTCACCACTTTTGCCCAAAAAGAAATAGGTATACCTGCATGTAACCTCACGCTCCTAACACGTTCCATTATTATTCTGTTCATCCTTTTTGACACCCCATTCTACTGCGGAGTTCCTGGAACTATATTTTGCCCATGGATTCCATTCTTAGAACAATAATCATCAAATTCATTGCTACAATACTCCCCTCTATTATCTGACCTAAGACATTTTAGCTTGAGCCCGTTTCATTCTCTACCAAGGCTTTCCATTTAACAAAAGTGTCAAATACATCAGATTTGTTTCTAATACAATAAACCTAAATTTTCCTTGTTGCATCATCAATAAAAGTAACATAATAACTTTAACCCCCAAGAGATGATACTTGAGCCGGCCCCCATACATTAGAATGCACTAGCTCTAACTTACTCTCTTTCTTTGTAGGTCCAACCTTGAGAAACCTTACTCACTTCTATTTCCCATATATGTAGTCCTCACATAACTCCAAATTTGTTTTTGTATATCCGGGAAATCCTTCTTTATGATCTCCATGCCCTTATGGCTCATATGACTGAGCCTATAGTGCCACAATGTTGTATCTACTTCTGAAGCCACAAGATTACAAACATTAGTGCTATAAGTGGTTAAATACAAGGTTCTAACCTTCTTACCTCTTTCCACCACAAGAGAACCCTTGGTAACCTTCTAAAAGTCTACTATAAATATTACACAAGACAACCATCACTTCCTAACTGGCCCACCAATATCAAATTTTGTTTTAAAGTAGGCACATGTCTGACATCCTTCAATAACCATGTATTCCCATTCTACATCTTAACCCGAATAGAACCTTTTCTAACTATACTGCAAGGCTCATCATCACCAAGAAAAACATGCCCAAAATCCCCTTGAACATAATCAACAAAATAATGCCTATGTGGAGTAGCATGGAAAGAAGCCCCCGAATCTAAAACCCAAGATTCAACAATATTGTGCAAAGAAAGAATCAAATCATCTTGATATACATTACCCATTGCCACATTTGCCTCCTTTTTTTTTCTTTATGTTGTTTCTTCTTATCCCAAACCTCCCAACAGTCCTTCTTTATATGCCCAAAATTTCCATAGTGCCAACATACTATCTTGCTTTTGGATTTTGACCTTGCCCGATCTTTCAATTTTCCACGGCTTCCCTATCCTTTTGTTTTACTCTAGTTTCCATGCACAAAGCATTCCATGTTGTAGAAGATTCCTCATATATTTTTCTTCGCATTTCCTCACTTAGAATCACCCCTACAACATCCTCAAACTTCAACTTTGAGTTAGCTGGAACCGAGTTGCTTACCACCATTACCAGGCTATTCTAACTCTCAGGAAAAGAACACATAATTAATAAAGCCCTAACTTCTTCATCAAATTCTATTGTAACCAAAGTTAGCATATTTACAAATGTATTAAAATCATTTAAATGATCTACTACCAAACCATTCTCAGACATTTTCATATTAAACAACTTCTTCATTAAAAATATCATATTAGAGGCAGAGGGTTTTTCATACAACTTTCCCAATGCATACATCCATTCTTTTGTAGTCTTTTCCTTTGAAACATTAAATAATACCAAAGGTGCAAGTCATAGCCAGATTGTCCCAAGTGCTTTCCTATCCAGCAAATCCCATTCCGCATTTGTCATGCTCAAGGGTTTGTTCACCTTCTCGGACAATAGAATATAAAGATCCTTCTGATAAAGGTAATCTTCCATATACATCTTCTAAAGACTGAAATTCTACCCGTTGAATTTATCAACCCTTGATCTTCCATCATCTGTCATAGCTCCCATTCAAGCTAAAAATTTCCTTGCGATTCAACACTCTTCAGAAAAAAAAACCTCACTCGATACCAATTGTTAGGAAATAAGGGATAAAATATGCGGAACAATCATTAATAGAATCATAATAGTAGAAACTAATATGTAGAAAATATTATAGATCTCAAATAAAAGTGCAGAATAAAATAACACAACACAAAGAGACAATATTTAACGTGGTTCACCTAATTTGGGCTATGTCCACCAAGAATCATTTGCTCAGATTTTATTATAAGCCACTGCTCTCTCAATACAATACCCAAATCTGTTTGGAGCTATGCTCAACAAACTCTACAAAATTCACACCCGAATTCAAAACACATCTGCAATGTTACATTATACCTACCATATGCATAAAACCATATAAGTAGACAATTGCTTAAGCATTTTTACAAAACCGTGGGTATCAAAACCATGGGCCAAAATTGTCCCATAAACCTAATGGTCAAAATCCTGCCTATATGAGAAAAACCCGTTTCTCGGTATATTGGGCACATTTTTCGAGGCTAATTTTTTTTCTCAGGGGCTACGCCCCCGAACTTCGGGGTGAGATAACCATGGAAAGTGTACAATACTCTTAGTGTATAGTGTTCAAAACTTTCACACATGAAAACATGCTCCACAACCTAACAAGGAATACTTGTGATATGTAGGTTGACGGTTGGATGCACGCATTCATCGACTTTTAGATCCAAGTTGATCGTGAAGAGCTTCCTTTCGCTAGGAGGAATGAAGCTGCATAAGAAACACAAAAAGACCACCAAATAGTATTAATAATATAGGTTAGTGGACTGCTGCCTAATGAGTGCTTGAGATACGGGAAGCGAGGTGCTTTCTAGAAGGCTATCAATCCACTTTCAAATACAATTTAATACAAATGTCATGAAGTAAGGAAATATTACTCTAGTTATACGATTTAGCTAGCTCATGCAAATATAATAGGAAAATCTAATCTAACAGCAAGGTTATGATTAAATATGGAGGTTTGGTAGGTTATTTTGGGTTTTACAGTCCGACATGCAGGGTTTGGGATTGATCGGGTGAGGTCTGGGTAAGTTTTGGTTGATTGAGAGGCTTGTTGGTCAAAAGGAATGAAATGACACAGAGATCGATAGCAATCGTGTGACCGATGTCGGTATAGAGGTGAAACCGATAAGTCGACAGGGTTTGAGATTTATCGGGTGAGGTATGGGTTATTTTTGGTTGATCGAGAGGCTTGCTGGTCAAAAGGAATGAAATGACACATAGATCGATATCGGTCAGGTTGAGTGATGTCGATAGAGGTGAAATCGATGACGGTTAGGTAACGGCAACACCAAGAGGGAGCAATTGACAATAATTTGGTAGAAATTGTTTTTGTGATTCTCTGTGATTTTTTAGAGAGTAAGAAAGGTGTGGTTAGGTTTGTAATATTATGGAGAAGACTCGGGAATATAGAGAGTGAAGTAAATGAAGCCAAAAAGGCTATAGGTGGTTGGGTTGGTAGATTGGTGAGGAGGTGGAGATAAAGGAATACAGAGAAATAAAGTATAATTAAAGAGGTAAGGAATTTATACTTTAAGCAAGCACAATATGATCAAAATCACGAATACTTACTTGCCTTTACAGATTTGGTAGGTGAAGGTGGATGGTAGGTGAAGGTGGATGTTATTTGATCCATGAAGAGATTCTGAGTCGATGATCGCGGCATTACTCCAAGTGAGTATTCCAATGCTCTAGAAGGAGAACCAGATGCTTGTTTGGGCTTGTGGTTGGGTATTTTGTGTCGTCGGATGCCGAGAGGCTTTGGATTCACGCTTGAATGCAATAGTTCTCCCAAAATGAAAAATGACCAACCTAGGTAAAAGGTTGCAAAGTGTATATAGAGTAACCGACGGTGGCTAGGTGACCGACATTGGTTGAGGGATAACTAGCGTCGGTTAAGGCGGGTAAGTTTAGGTTTTCCAAAAAAGAGGTAGATCTTTACTAATTTTGGTGTGATTTTGATTGCCAATCCGGGTCTCAAGTGAGGGTTGGGACTTAGATAAGTGGGAGTGTTGTTGGAGAAGGAATAAGACTTTAATTTTAGGGTTAGACTAAGTCCTAGTTGGTTGGGATAAGTAAGGACCTAGTCTTAATTAATTAATAGGCTAGGAATAAGTCAATGGTGAGGTGTCATGGTGATGTGGGGGTGTGAGGGTGAAATTAATTTAATTAAAATAATTAAATTAATTAATAATGTGAAGGTGAATATATTAGTAATAATTAGTAATGAGGCCATGGTGTGTTTAATTAATTGAAAGGGACCAAGGGGAGTGTGACCCAAATTTGGTGTCTACATTTTCCCCTTTTTGTTGCATAGCTTGTATTGGTAAGCGATCATTGAAAAAAATAGGAAGTCGGTGTCCTAGGTATGAGCGGAGATTAGGTTGCCCCAAGTATGGATGAAAGTGATCCCCCTCAAACCAGAACTAACGAGGTAGGAAACAAAGTTGGTGAATGGTTTGATAAATAGGTTGTTGACAAAAACAAGGGTGGATGGGTTGTAGGTAAGGGTAATGGTCGGGTTGGGTAGTAGGTAATGACAATCAAACACACGCACACATATAGATTGTGATAAAGTACTAGTGTAGACACCCATAATTACACCGAGCAATTTAAATACATAAATTCCACTAATTATCCCCCTTACAAATTGGCGACATATCGTTAATAAGCACTCATATTCCCTCTTATTGTCATTACTTAATTACACTAAGCTAGTTAATTAAGTCACATATCCAATAAATACCCTAATTAACGACCTTCCGTTAATAAATCACCCCTTCTACCTAGACTAATTAATTATTATTAATTAATTATCTTTCCCTTCCATTTAACCAATAAATGAATATTTAATTGATTTAATCCCCTTATAATAGCCTAAATCGTATTAATATTCCTCTAATTAGCTTATATAAGCTTACATCTACCTATTAGTTAATCACATTTGATTAATTAAAACACCCCCCAACTCCCATGACTTGCTAAGCATAAATTAAACCCTTCTAAAGTAAGGTTACCTTTTATAAAGCAACCTTATCCATTCCTAATCATGTTTTACCTTTATCCCACATGCAAAGGGATGAAGTGTTTCCTTTATCTATTGGGCCATATAAGGAGCCCTCCTACCTTTATACCTACACCTAAACTTCTTGAGAGAGCAAATGTAAAGCATATATCAAATTAGACTAAGAGCTTGCATTTTATTTTCTTGAGAGATCATCATCTTGAAGAGTTAAGTCTCTTTCCTAACCGCTAGGTCATATGGGAGGTGTCAAAAGGGTCTTGTAGCCCAACTTTAACAAGCCCTCATTCCTAGGTTCTTGGAACACTAAGAACAACCATTTTTGATAGCCATGAAGCCTACCTAGGTTCATTTCATTTATTTTTTGTTAGACAATAGAGGATTTTAGATGTTTTAACATTGTTAGTTTCAAAGTTTTATTGATGAATGTTTAATATCTAACCCTTGTTTAATTCTCTTATCATGACGGTGCTAAGTAGTTTGTTTAACTCTTGCTAATTAAGGCTATTTAGGTGTTAGTATTTTACTCATATTAGCATTAGTTTAAAAAAAATACATGCAAACATTTGGCGCGCATGGTGGGACTTACTCCATTATCCTTTGCACTTAATTTCAAGTTTTGTAGTTAAGTTTCATTTTTGATTCTTAACCCTCTTTTACACATGTTGATCTAACTTGTTTTTCTTAACTTATTTTGTTGAGTTTGCATGTGTTGAGTCTTCCTTGTAGGTATAGAGGAGGTGAAGTGCTGTAAAAATTGGAATTGATGGGAAAATTTCAAGATTTCTCCATGTTTTCATTTTTAGAGTTTACTTTTTCAACATTCTACATGCTAGTTTTGTCAATTTCTTGAAAATTTTAAATTCTTGAGCATGTAGGTTAGTGTTTGATAGTGTTGAGTCTTCTATTTACATATTAATGTGGTGGGTTGCTGTCAAAATTAAATCTTGGTGAGAAAATTTCAAGATTTCATCATGTTTTCATTTTTAGAGCTTACTTTTTCATCATTCTACATGCTAGTTTTGCCAATTTCTTGAAAATCTTAAATTCTTGAGCATGTATGTTAATGTTTGATAGCGTTGAGTCTTCTATTAATATATTAATGTGATGGGTTGTTGTCAAAATTGAATCTTGGTTGGAAAAATTTGACCATTTTACAGATTAAGGGACGTTTTTGACATTTTTTGAGTGCATGTCAAGTGCATACCTGTGAGCATAAGAGCATATGTGTAACCCATCTTCCGAAGGCCATAAATTTTGTTCCCGAAATCAAAATGACTCCATTTTTTTGTGTTGGAAAGGTATTGAAGTTAACTATGCAATGAAAATATAAATTTAGGATTTATACTTACAAAAATTATAGGTTTTCCTTTTATTTTAAAATTGGTCATTTTCTAACATGTCTAATGTTTTGATGAATGTTGTATTTCCATACTTACTTGATTTAGACCAAAGCATGTGTATGCTCTTCTCTTGCAACTTTTGGTGATCTTGAGAATAAAAAATAACTTTGATCTCTATCTTTTTAACATTGGGATTAAACTTGGAAATTTGATTATTCATTTTGCTTAAGGGAATGAACCTTTTACAAAACATTTTTCAATGGTCCTTTGATTTGAAGTTTTTCATTTCTATATAGTTGGGATAAAGTTTGTGTATGCTCTTCTCTTGCACCTTATTGTGATCTTGAGAATCAAAAGTAATTTTAGTCGTCATTTTATAACATTTGGTAAATTGGAAACTTCATCTTTCACTTTTGGTTTAAGGGAATGAACAATTATCAAGCTTTTTGTATGGTTCATTGATTGCAAATATTTTCTTTAATTTTTAGTTGGATTATTTGTTGTGTATGCTCTTCTCTTGAATCCTTGGATGATCTTGAGAATCAAAATTAACTCTTAATCCTTTTTTAGATAATGTGATTTTCTTGGAGAACTACTAATGCTTGAGTGCAGGACCTAAAAACGCTTGTCAAAGAAAGGAGGAATCAAAACGAAGTCAAAAACTACTAATAAAATTGTTATACGGGTTTCCAAAAGGTGTTCAAGCAAACCACACCTAATTAAACAAGATAAAAAGAACAACATATTCAAAACATCAGATTGCAGGTTTGAAAACAGGTACGTCCCTCTCTGCTCAGCTGGAACATAACCCTTTAGCATAACGCCTTAAGCTACAAAAATGGGGGTGGTTCCGGGAATCCCTAAAGTAGTCCACACAAGAGGGAACCTTGTGGATGAAACGGGAAGTGCTCCGCACTACCTATTTGACTAGTGATTCCTTTGTGAGATAGAGTTACAAGTTGTCCCTACGTGACCCTTTTAAGTACATGATGGATGCATTTACTGCCCATTGTGCTTGAAGGGGAAAATTTGAGATACTCCCAAGATAGTCGGGACTATTTGGGTAAATCATCCCACTCGTGGATAATTTTGTAACACCTAGGACGAGAGAACCACCTAGGAAGATATACTTTGGCCAGGAGCCCACTATTGACTATTGTAAAATAGTGTTGAGTTGTGAACCATATTTTTATTGCGAAACGTGTGACGCATTACTTTTGCTTAGTTTTTACTTGCCTTAGGGCAAGGTGAAACTCTGCCAAAGTGAAGCCAACATTTTTCATCCCATTTTGATTTGCTTCCTTCACATTCTTTTGACACTTTGTTGATCAGAAGAAGGGTGACTACCTTTGTGTTACCGATCGACTGTTTCTGTCACTTTTATGTCTGTTTACGCCCATCCATGTTTATCTGGGTAAGTTAAATGTCTAAAGTGTGCAGAGGTGTGCTCATGTCATTGGTAGCCATTGTGATCTTGATATCCATGTCAAGATTGTCATTGTAGTTAGGTGTGGTTCATCATCTTGGACTTCCTTAGAAGAGTTAGCTTGTTTGTATTGTATCACTACAATTTTGATATTTACGTCTTGTTTCTTGTAAACTTGACATAAATATTTATATTGTAAGGTTACGCTACACACATTTTTAACTATTCCTAGCTATACTTTGAGCTTTTTAGTTCGGTTCTATTATTACCTCAATTTTGAAGAGTGTTGGGTGTTACCATTTGTGCGTGTTATATCAATAGCACCTTGATATCAATACCTTACTTTCTTGTAAAGTTGGTTAACATATCTTGGTGATATTGTTGTGTCACTCACGAATTGTAATTGGCACTTTTTGAGATATAGGTCTTAATCGAGTTTGAGCTCACTCTTAGTATATCTTGTTAGGAAGTCACATTGACTTCTTGTATTTACTTACATTTTGTTCATTCCCTTGAACTTGGCATAAGTGAAAACATCTTGTTAATCATCTTGCGCTTGCTTTTTGAAGCGTAGTCTAGGAGGTACTTCATTTAATAGGTTTAGATACCAAATGCTTGTGTCACTGGTGATTTATCACTCTATCACATTGGTATTCTCACATTGTTGATTCACTCATATTCTTAAATGATACATCTTGCATTTCACTTAGGGGTGGTCACAAAGTTTTGAACACATTTACAACTTACCCTAGTGAAACTATCACAAAAACATGGCTCCTAAAACATGATTAGGACTTAAGAAATAGACATATGAGGAACAATAAGTGTAAGCTTGGGAAGCCTCTAACAGACAAGGGTCAAACCCCTTCATTGGACATGATCTAGGACCTCTATTTTTCATGCGGAAAAGAGATAGAAGATATGGTCGATCATAGTGGAAATGAATTAGAATCCCCACGTGAAGAATTTGATTTTGACCCTACTTTATTAGATGAGTTTCTTTTCAGAAACAAAGATAGAGTGTTAGCACGGGTCATAGAATTAGGGGCCAAACCCACTGAAAATGAAACAATCCCACCTACGAATAACGCTACTGAGGAAGAACGCCCCCTTATCAATATGGAGGATATTCTGATGCATGGACATGATTCTACCTCTAATGCAGGGAATGATAAAGTGGTGGGGCATAGAATACCCTTTATAAAAGTGCCATGTAGAAACAAGACAGAACATGGGATGGGTGACGAACCTCCACAATATGAGGAGGAAGAACCTTTAGAAGAAGAGACTACAATTCAACAATAGATTAGTAACCTAAGCCGACAACTAGCTTTGCTTACTTCCCATGTACAAAAGGAAGCAAACAAAAACATTCAAAAGTTGAAGCCTAAGGTTAAGATCAATGAACTCCATAGAGAAAACCAAGGAGAAGAAGACACAGGGTATCATCGTGTATACATCCCCACTTCTCCCACTAGAGAACAATTGCTCACACAAGAGGTACAGTCTATGAAAGTGACACTCACGAGCCTACAAGAGAGCAATATAGGGAGCATTAGGAAATATCAATACGAAGAATTATGCCCCTATCCTTTTGACAAGACAATGACCCTTCAACCCTTTCCAAAGAAATTTGATATGCCAAAGTTTGAAAAATATAAAGGGAAAGGAGATCCACGGGATCATGTTAAATATTTCTACATGGCATGTCAAGAGGTGTCTTATAGTGACAATTATCTCATCATACTTTTCCCCAAGAGTCTCGAGAGGCCAAGCCTTGGAGTGGTTTACACGCTTACCACGAGGATCAATTTTCACCTAGCTAGAATTGGTAGAAAGGTTCAGTGCGTCACTTCTTGTACAACATAGAGAGTGATGTCACCATGGCAGACTTATGTGGTGCCAAGCAACGCCTAATGAGACTTTCGCCAGCTTCCTCCAATGGTGGAGAGGGATAGCTAGTCGCTTCCCTTGCACTTTCCCTAAAAAACAACTAGTTAGTATTTTCATTCCCAACCTCAACCCGGATATAGCTTTCCACCTCCAAATGCATTGTGTTCACACTTTTGAGGAGGTTATCGAGAAAGGGGTTCAGATAGAAAAAGATCTTATTGCAAAGGCACCCTCAAAACTCAATCTAGAGACAACCAAAATGTCAAACCCATGGAAAAGCTGAAGATCTTTAACAAAAACAAAAATGTGGTGGGAGACGGAATCACTGATTCCAAACGTGTTCAAACAGTCCAAACTGGTCAACCTTTTAAACTAACCAAGGGACCAATTCAACCACCACCAAAGTGAAGAATGTTCACCTCTCTTAATGAACCTTTGTCAGTTATACTAAAACAATTGGATGCGGCCCACATGATGACCTATCCTACAATGTAACCATTTGACGACAATGCTCCAAAACCTTCATGGTACAAGGAGCATGAATATTGCGAAATGCATCATGTCAAAGGACATAAGACAGACAAATGTCTCGTAGATTTGTCATTATATTTAGGACCTCATTGACAATGGGGAGATAGAGGTGGATAACCTAGGCAAAACACAAACACCTAACAAGAAAATGGGGATATATAAAGAACCATTCCCCAATCATGATAAGTCAGAAAAGTCAAAGCCGGATTGGGGAGAGTCATCCCAAACTTATAAAGTAGTGAATTACTTGTACACCAAAAGAGACAACAATCATTATGATTCACTTATTGGATGTATTCGCTCTCCTGCTAACCATGTCAATACCATCCAAATCAAGGGAAAGGACTGCGCTGCGGTAACAAGGCGTGCCCACCTCGTGATTCCAGAACCTTCTCCATCGACCCCACAAACCAAGTAAATATAACCTTTTAGAAGGGGTTGGGAATGCCTTTAGAGGTTGATCCTACGCACCTTCAAGCCGTAGTGGAAAACATCGTACCAAATGAACATATTGCTTTCAACCATAGGGAGATCCCTACTGAGAATCCAACACATAATCTTCCCTTATATATTGAGGTAGTTGTCACCGAAGGAAGATCAAATGGGTGCTTGTGGATAACAAATCTAGTTTGAATATTTGCACACTCAAGTTGGTTAAACAGTTAGGACATACTGAGGAAGATCTTGAGTCCAATATCATCACTATCACTGCATACAAAAACGCGGAAAGGGAGTCAGTAAGCACCATCACACTGCCCATGGAGGTGGGTCCCACTTGCCATCAGACAAAGTTTCATGTCCTGGACTTGGAACTTCCATATAACATGCTTCTAGGCTGACCATGGATTCATGCCATGCAGGCCGTGCCATCGACATTTCATCAATGCATTAAGTTGAAGCATGAGGGACATACCATTACAATACAAGGAGATTCAGAGCCCTTCACTCATTATAGAGCTCTCAATAGCTTTGCACGAAAGGGTACATATGCATGTCCCTCCGTAGATATAGTTGTCCCTCTCCAATTTGAGGCCATGGAATCCGGGTGGATTCAGATTCTCTTAGTTCTTGCGCTCATGGTGCGTCTACTTCAACATCTCCGTTTGATTCATGGGAGATGAAAATCCTTGAATATGGCTGTGGGGAGTATAATGTACAACAAGCACTCTTGGTTTCAGACCTCTCATTATCACCCAAGACTAGAGGTCGACCCAACTACCACTTTAGAAGACCTAGAAAGGAACACACTATTGGGTCATTCTTACCTGGAGGCTTGTTAGCTGAGGAAAAATTACTTGATCCACCTACAACTTGGGTCCTAGAGGATACTCAGCCATCCTATTATCAAACCCCAAAATATGAAAAATCTAGTAAAATGATGTACTCCATGGGCTACAAAGGCCTAGGATGTGGAAGAAATGAACAAGGATAGAGGGATCCAGTGCCTCTGCCACATTTCAAAATAGAAAGATATGGCATTGGGATTCACCCTTATGGAGCACACCCCAATGATCAAGATGCTACTTGTTCCGAACATGAGGATAGCTCTGACTATCTAGACAGCGATACGGATTCCCATTGTAGCCAATATGAGGATCTAGCCTCCACAAACCTTTTCATGAACAATTTGTCCTAACCATAACCCCCACGGAACCAACCCTTGACCTTGTGTACCCTTCCCTTGTTGAATGGGACCAACAATGTCACATGTCACTAGATTTATTTGAGAATGATGAAGCTATCGCAAAGTTCATGGGCATAAGGGATACAATTCCCATTGGAGATCACAAGAAAGGTTTCTTTATCGACTTAGATACCTGTGCCTACTTCGGTGAGGAGGCTAAACTTTGTGGTCAACAAAACTTAAAGAAAAGTGAGGGCAAAAGTTCCAAAGTAAAGCCTCGGCAAAAATCAAAGTCCAAGTCACACAGTGAAAACCTCTTTGAGGCACTGGCTAACAAACAAATAAAAAATCAAAGGACAAACAAAGTGACCACGCCAAGGATGAAAATATCATGGAGACATCCTTAGATGAAGATCTCAACCTACCTCCTGATCCTATGCGTATGGAGGACTTATCAAAATTACTAGTCGAAGAAACCATTGATGTGAATATTGGTACAGAAGAAGATCCCAAGATAGTAAAATTGGGAGCATCACTCTCGGCTAGAGAACAAAAGACATTCACTATGTTGCTGCGAGAGTTTATAGATGTGTTCACGTGGTCTTACAAAGACATGCTCGGCTTAGATCGACTTTGGTTGTGCACAACCTCGTTGTGCACACAGATGCTAAGCCTATCAAACAGAAACTCGAAAGATGCACCCAAGAGTGGCCTTATTGGTTAAAGAAGAGTTGGAAAGATTGTTGGTGGTAGGATTCATCAGGCCTATTGATTATTCTAAATGGATATCAAACATTATTCTGTCTAGAAAAAGCCTGTCGATATTTGAATGCATGATTTTAGGGACATTAATAAGGCTTTTCCTAAAGATGATTTTCTGCTGCCAAATATTGACATGATTGTTGACTCAACAGCAGGGTACGAGATGCTATCACTCATGGATGGTTTTAGGATACAACCAAATCAAGATAGTTGAAGAAGACCAACACAAAACAACTTTTACGACTCCTTGGGGCACCTTCTATTATCAAGTGATGCCGTTTGGTCTCAAAAATGCAGGAGCTACTTATCAGTGGGCCATGACAGTAATTTTTCATGATATGATTCATGATATCATGGAGGACTACGTAGATGACATCCTGGGAAAGTCCAAAACAAGGGAGGATCACCTTGTCATTTTGCGGTGTATCTTTGAATGCTGCGTGAATACAAAGTCAGGTTGAATCCAAAGAAGTGTGTCTTCGGTGTGCTATCAGGAAAACTATTAGGCTTCATTGTATCAAGATGAGGTATTGAGGTAGACCCTGCTAAAGTGTCTGCTATTACTGAAATGCCTCCACCTAAGAATATCAAGCAACTGCAGCACTTACAGGGGAAAATTCAAGCCATTCGCTACTTCATCTCCCAACTTGTAGATAAGTGTCACTCATTCACCCACTTGCTTAAAAAGGATGTCACTTTCATCTGGGACTGAGAAATAACAAGCCTTTGCTCGCTTAAACAATACTTGGCTAATCCACTTGTCCTCATGCCACCAACTCCTGGAGAACCACTCTTGCTCTATATTTCCGCTACACAATTTGCTATTGGAGCGTTGCTCACCCAATACGACCTTGGCCATAAGGAGAAATTGGTGTATTATCTGAGTCACACCCTCATCACCTATGAGCTCAATTATCCTCAAATTGAGAAAGCTTGCTTGGCTGTTGTTTTTACTTTTCAAAAACTTCGCCATTACCTATTGAATACTAAAACCAAGCTAATATCCAAGGTTGACCCACTCAAGTATTTACTATCTAAACCCGCCCTCACAGGTAGAATGGCTAATTGGATCATTCTACTCAGTGAGTTTGACATAGAATTTGTACATTAGAAATCAGTTAAAGGAAAAGTACTTGCTGACCAGCTAGCAAAAGCACCTTTGCAAGGCACGGAACCTTTGAATCTAGATTTTCCAGATGCCTCCTTGCTCTACATTGAAGAATTTATCATATGGCAGATACATTTTGACAGATCCTTTATGTTTCATGGTTCAGGTGCAGGAGTAGTCCTTATTACTCCTTCTGGTGATCCTATACCATAGGCTTTTCACCTGAGCTTCCCTTACACGAACAACATTACAGAGTATGAGGCACTTATTGTAGGAATGAAGCTAGCTATCAAGTGGAATATTCATCATGTCAAGGTTGTGGGTGATTCATAGTTAATTATCAAACATGTTAATGATGAATATAAGGTTAAGGATGACAAGCTCATACCTTACAAAAAGCTAGTGGAAACTCTAAAGGAATACTTTGTGCGCATTACATTTGAACAAATCCCATAGAGCGCAGAACAGATCGGCAGATGCCATGGCGACAGTGGGTTCTATGCTTCAGTATTCCACTAGGGAATAATGACATGCCATTCTTTGTAGAAAATCTATGCCAACCTGCGTATGACATGCTAGAATATTTCCTGGCTTGTGATGTTGTTGGTCTCATTTCCCATGGTACGAACCCATCTTTACCTATCTTAAGGACAACACATTCCCTCCCGATATCTCCCATTCGAAAAACAAAGCTTGATTCACCAAATAGCTCGTTACACCCTTTTAGGAGGTACACTTTATCATCGTGGCTACGATGGGAATCTGTTACGTTGTCTGGATGTGACGGAGTCAATCCAAGCAATCAAAGAAGTACACGAGGGGGTGTGTGGAGCACATACAAATGGAATGGTCTTAGCTAAGAAATTGTTAAGAGTAGGCTACTATTGGCCTACCATGGAAACTGATTGTTGCAATTATGTCAGGAAATGTGTACTTTTCCAAAAGTATGGAAACTTCATTCATGCTCCATCGCAACCATTGCAACCTATCACTACCCCATGGCCATTCTCCAAGTGGGGACTTGACTTGATAGGAAAACTTACTCCTACTTCATCTGATGGTCATACACACATCATCATAGCCACATAATACTTTACAAAATGGGTGGAAGTGTCCCTTTAACCTATGTAACCGGAGCCTAGATTTCTAAATTTATCATGAATCACATCATTTGTCGATATGGTATTCCCACAACCATCGTTACAGATAATGGGAAGTCATTTAAGAACAAAACTGTAAAAGGTATTTGTCAATGGTTCCAAATCAGGTTAAAATGGTCCACGCCATATTACCCTCAAGGTAATGGACAAGCTGAGGCCACAAACAAGACTTTGGTAAGGATAATGGAAAAGATGGTTAGCAAAATAGGTCGCAACTGGCACTTACAAATCCACCTAGCCCTTTGGGCTTACAAAACATCCATTCACACTCCTACGGGTGTGACACCATATTCCCTAGTGTTTGGGACATAATCTATCATCCCCTTAGAGATCGAACTTCCGTCCTTGAGAATTTCTCTTCGGGACTATCTGGATAAGGATGAGGATTATCGAGTGGCAAGACTAGTTGAATTAGAGCTCCTAGATGAGAGGCACATTCACGCTCTTAATCACCTGAAAGTGTATCAACATAGAGTCTCTAGAAACTACAACAAGAGAATCATCCCTCATCAGTTTGAGGTTGGTGATTTAGTCATGAAGGAGAACCAGTTCAACACCAGAGCGGAACGAGAAAAGAAAGGGAAGTTCGAACCACATTGGTTGGGACCCTATGTTATAGTCACCAAGTACAACACAGGGGCATACAAATTGGCTCACCCCAATGGTGATGAGCTCTAGGATCCCATGAACGCCATGCATCTTAAGCGGTTCTATGCTTAAACATGGCACAAAAAAATGGTAAAATGATCAAAGATACAAAAAAAGTAAAAAAGTGAAAAATAAAAAGAGAAAATAGGTCATCCACTAGTGAAAACCATGCAATTTTGGCACTTTGGACAAGTCCTTGGGTGAAAACCGGTTTCTAGCACCTTGGGAGGATTCGTTGCTCACAAGAATCTTACGTCTGGAGGGTGGTTTTCCTTGGCCTAGCCCTAGTTCTGCCTTCGAGATTCCTTGTGAACCCCATCCTATCTAGCCTTGATCTAGCTTTGCCTTCTTTTATTCATCTGTGAGGAGTATGGTCTTTCGCTATTTCCCATCTTACGTTGGGGGAAATTTAGCAACTTCACCTTCTTCTTCATAAGCGCGTGGCTTTTGCCCTTGTATATTCCCCATCTAACACTAGGGGCATCCACGCTTTCTTGGTTACCTGTACGTAACTTTGGAAAATTGTTTCAAAAAATGAAAAACAATAAAAAATCTTTTCAAAAAACCAAAAACAATATTAAATTGTTTCAAAACACCAAAAAATCTTGAAAACCATTAGAAAACAACGCAAAAACAATAGAAAATTGTTTCACAAAAACCTAAACAATAAAAAATTGTTTCACATAAACCTAAACAATAGAAAATTGTTTGAAAACAACCAAAAACAATAGAAACTTGTTGCATGAAAACAAATCTTACAAAAACATTTACTTACATTTACTTGCATTGTCTTGTTTCTTGCTTTGCTTGTTGCTTGTCTAGTTGTTTTATGTTTTTAATTTTTGGGTTGTTTGTTGCTTGGGCATACTTTGTTAGGATTCATCTTTTCTTGCTTCAATTAGATTTATTCTTGCTTTTGCATATTGAGGTGTGTTTTTATATGCTAGTGAATCTGGTGCATTATTATGTTACTTCATTGTGTTCTTTGTTAGCATTGGATTGTGTTTATTACATGTGCACTATTTTGTTATCACAACATCACATTACCATCATTATCATCACATCTAACATCATCTATACATCATATATAAACAAAATGCTAAGTTTTACATCATGCATGTATGCTAAGCTAATCATCACATATCGTATCATCAATGGGGGCAAGAGGGGTTGCGCATGATCAAAAATCTATCCCCCGCACCAATATCATCATATCATCCCATCCATATACATCTACAATAACACATGAGAAATGCATTTGATATCATCTAAGGATCTATCATCTAACATCCATAGCACATGTATACATCAAACATCAAGATAACATACATGCAAGTACAAAATCTGACAACATCATAACACATCCATAAGTGCTGAATCAAAACACACAATATGCAAGGGGATTCAACATAGAGTAATTTCTGATAAAGGGTATTTTACATCATAGAATTATGCCCACTTGTGTCACACGCATCAAGACACAAAACATTAAAGTGCATCATCTCATAAACATATGTATCTGAGCCCAAAAAGTAATCCTCTATATACATGTGTGTCATATACATCTATATATATAAAAAGGATATACGTCAGTACTCTATATCAAAAATGCCTTCAACTGAGGCGTACAAAGATGGTACATCAAAAATGTCCACATATCTACACAAGTATAAACTGTCCAGATCAGTACTCAAAGTGATACATCATACATACAAAGTGCCATAAAAAAGGGGCATGTATAAGAAAGAATCAAGCCTTCATCACGAGGCATCATCAAAATACAAGTATACAAGGCTATACATCAAAATCAGCCTTCATAAGAGGCATGAATACAAATAATCTATACAACAAAAATGTGGAGCTCAACCGCAGCTCTCGCCCTTCATGGGGCTCCCAAGTCTGTCACCTAGCCGACGAAACACTGGAGAGGTGAGATGGCCCCGATCCAACCGGGCCGCTCTGGTATGGGCTATCTCACTAATCTCGTGGACTGGCCTAATCTCCGTGACCGAGAGCTGCTGCGCCAACCCTAATCGCCACGGTAGTACCACTTGTTTCTCAGAGGAACTACCCTGTAATAGGAAGTCCTATAAAGTAAGGCCTCACCACCAATCCTAGTGGCATCATGTAATAGGTCAACATCTTTGGAGGTAAGCACTGCCTGAAGGGCAACATCACGCTCACCTATCACTCTACCCAAGTTAGCCTCGGCTTGTTTAGAGGAAGCAGTCTCTCGGTCTCTCTTTGCAGTAGCAGTCTGTAGCTCGGCGTGGGCATGATTCCTCTGTGTAAGAAGGGCCTATGACCATGTATAGACATGATCTTTCTGCATGACAACCATCTACACCTGTGACTAGGACTGATGAAGAAGGCTTAATATCTAAGCCCCCTATGCCGTTGTCTCTCGAATCTGGATCCACCATGCCACTTTGTCATCTCTTGGCTAGCTGGCCCGAGCCTGATCTCGCTCTGAAAGTAAAGTCACAATGTGAGCTTGGGCCTCATCACGCTCTGCTATGGCAGTCACACACCAACCTCGAGCCTCATATCTCTCTGCTTTGGCCAGTCTCTCTCAGCGATGGCTCGCTATAAGCTGGGCTTTGTGGGATGGCAGCCCGGTGCATCTTGTTTGTGCCTCAGGGACTAGTCCCTGAGGTGCTCTAGATGACTGTCCCTACTCTAGGACAATGCCTCGAGGCAAGTGCACGATGCTGTGTGGGGCCTGCGGCTCGGGTCCTTGTGCCTATGTGGCACCTTGCCCATCATGTGGAACACCATCAAAAGGATCCTCTGGGTCTGGCCCCTGTGCCACTGCCCTCGCCCTACACTCTGAACCATGCCATATCTCTATCGGTGGGTGAGTGCTCACGCCTGGGCCTCCTTTGGAATGGTGAGACGTCGGGGTAACATTGTAGCATACCAAGCTATATAATTAGCTGTGGTCCCTAGATCTCGCACCTGTCGTACTAGGTCCCATACCTGTGGGACCACCTACGTGAAACTCACCCTAGCTCGGGCCACCGGTATGCGAGGCCCCATGGTCTACCTCTCTGCATCTCTAGTGTGTATGCTAGATATCTGGTGCATTTGGGACCCCTTGTACCCTGCCAAGCTGCCACTAGCATCTTTCTACTCGATATAGCTCAATAATGTAACTACGTGGCTACTAATGATAAAGTGCTCTACCAAGCACACACTGAGCTCTGTGGCATCCTCTAGCCACTGGAAATGCCTATATGGCCATAAATAAACATCTATCTCGGGTAACTCATTCCCCACCTTCATCTCATAGTCGGTGGTATGATTTGAATGCTTCTGATCCAAATTATTATTCGAGTTCCCCCACTCTTCTTCTAATTCTAATCCAAACATTTCCTCTTCTTCTGAGGATTCCAATCAAAATATTTCCTCTGACTCTTCTGATGATTTAGATCCAAACTACTATTCAGATCCAAACTACTATTTAGATTCATCTAATTCGACTCCTAAGTCATCTAAAGCGACTCTATGTCATAGTCCCGACTATCTTTGCATGCACCTCTTCATCATACATTTAATATGACTCCTATGTCGTAGTCCTCCCTTTCTTCGCAGGACCCCTTTTATCAGTTGCCTCGACGATGTCTTCTTCCTTTGAAGATACGTGCGACTCCAAATCCCTCCAATCAAACATCTAATACAATTCTTGAATCACGGTCCTCTCTTTCTTTGTAGAACCCTTGTTATTATTCATCTGATGTGATTCTTGAATCATGGTCCTCCCATTCTTTCGCAGGACCTTCTTCATCAATCACCCCCAATAAGTCTTCCTCCTTTGAAGATTCGTGTGACTCAAAGTCCTTCGAGACAAACATTTGAATCAACCCATGCATCACAATCTATAGACTTTGGACTTAATCCTACTATTTTACATACGACATACCATTGTATAGGTAGGTCCACACCACCTTCTTCTACTCTTGAGACATCTAGCTACACATCTTCTTCATCCCCACATCATTTTCTTATATCAATCATCATCAAACATTTTCTAAGTCTTCCACACTAATTGGATCTCTTTCTTCTAATCAACCCTGGTGGTTGATCAACAACTCATACCGATTGATCTCTTTCAGAATGAAGAAACAATCAGGGCATTTATAGGGGCATATGAAGATATTCCTTTAGCAGATTACGAGAAAGGATTCTCTTTAGACTTTGATGTGTCTGCATATTGTGAGGAAAAGGTTGATTCCTTTTATCAAGAATTGGAGGAAGAGCCTCGGTTCATGTAGCTTGACCCTCCTCTTATTCTTCCATCTTCACATTCTTCATTATGTGATGAAACTCTTTTGTCTTGCATTGATCCATGGCCTATCTTCTTATCACCCAATAACTCTTTGTCTATCATAATTCCTCAATCACAATCTCTTATGGGGTCAACACCAAGTAGCCCTTCATCTTCATCTAGGTGTGGGTCACCTTCTAGTAGCCCTCCCTCTGCTATTTGTGGGACATTTTCGAGTAGTCCACTATCTTCTATTCTTGGGGCACGTCCAACTAGCCCCTTATCTTCTATGTATGGATCACCCCTGGGTAGTCCATCATCTTCTATTCTTGGGCCACATCCTAGTAGTCCATCATCTTACATCTATGGGTCACGTCCTAGTAGCCCTTCTTCTTCTATTCTTGGGCCACATCCTAGTAGCCCTTCATCTTCTATCTATGGCTCACCTCCCAGTAGCCCATCTTCTTCAATCCTTGGACCTAATACTTTTCATCAATCACATCATCCTTCTACTAATTACCAGGGCAAGCCCACCGTCATTTCTCTCATTCCTATCATCCATCGTAAACGTTCACTTTCTTCTCCTTCTCGAGGTTAGAAAAGTCACAAGTCAGCTTATAAGAAACCCAAACAGGTTCATTATCAAGCTCAGGTCAAAACTTCCAAGAGCTCAAAATCCCCCAACAACTTAAACAATCTCAAAGTTGTAAATCAAGCATGATTCAAGAATGCACATCAATGTAACCATCAAGTATGATGCAAAGTACATAAACCTTTGGATAGGGAACTCAATCTCCTGCATACAAAATCCATGTTTCAGGATAAATTGCAGTCCTTTGTTGAGTGTGAACTCACCACGATCATTGAGATCGGGGAAAACATGACTCTTGATAAACAAACACGCCTAGTCTCCCTTATCAAGGAAGTCACAAACATTGTTGTTGGATCTTACCACACAGAGTGAATTTGTTAGTCCCAACCTCTTAAAACTATCAAAAATCTAAAAATAAAAAATAATTCAAAAATTAAAAAAACATTGAGAAAACACAACAAAAATCAAAGGTACAAAGATCAAACATTGTAATCAGGTGTTGCATACACATGGATATTTCTTTCTTCCCTTCCTTGTTATTCTTTTGCAAGTATTCCTACCATTTTCATCCCTTCGGTGATATTTTGGTTAGCTTATTCACACACATTTTGTGACATTTATCTCTATGGTATCCATTTGACCCTGGTATTTTATCACCTTGGTAAATTAAAGAATGACTAACCTCTTAGAGATCCTATCACATTCAACATCTAATAAACTTATTGCAAAGAACTTTTGGACATATTTGTTGACACTAGCCAATGTCGTCATCGTAAGCACTTCCACCTCCTTCCATCAAGCCATCAGTGGTTCTTAACCCCTTGTCAAACAAGAGAGCTGAAATAAGTTTTCAGAAAGCAAAATAATCAAAATCAATCAAAAATCAAAAGCTAAAAGCTACAAAGCAAAAGAAAATTGATATATTACTCTCTCTTGGGGTATTTCCAATAATCTCTATCGGGCTATGGATGCCTGACTGGCAGTAGAGAAATGTTGCGATTAGAATCAAATACATCTCCATCGGGGCTATGGACGCTTGGTTGGTAGCGGAGCAATGTACGACTATCCTTTCACCATCCATTCACAAAATCACCTTTCACAATAAATCATTCCTACACATTGGCTAGGGTCTCTTCACTTGTTGTCTATTAAATCTTCACTTCAAGAGGTAATAAACTCCATGTGCACACATTGGATCTCTATGAGTAGGCAGGATTAGTATGTTACCAAGTGTCTCATTTTGGATCTTGTTCAGACTCTTACTCTAGTCCATATCTCGTCTTACGATTTTTGCCTTTGGTTAATCACTTCTTCATCGCGAGGCTTCTAAGCTACATTCATATCATTCACATCATTCTTCTACTTCATTCAGAACATCCATGTGTATAAGATTACTTGTTTGCCATGTTTGCGGACATGTTTGTCACCTTTCACAAAAACAATCTTCTCCTTCCTTTCTATCATGTGCTTTTAGGCCAACTTACGCTGGGGCATCCTTGCTTCTTCCTAACATTTCATTAGTTTATATTCATCATTATGTTGAACCTATCCATAATGACCTTGGGTCTCGCTTCTACCTATGAAGATTTTACCTTTGAATACTCCCACCTAATTGTTCGGGCATTTTTGCATCTTCACCTTCTACGCACGCACGTGGCCTTATGCCCTTGTACATCCCATCTATCACTGAGGGCATCCACGCTTCCTTGTCTTCTTGTACATAATTTCATAAAAATTTCAAAATCAACCAAAACATTCAAATATGTTTCAGAAAACTTCTAAAAATTGAAAATCATCCTACAAAACGCCACTCTTTGGTTCTCACTTGTTCATGTGTATGACTTGCGGATCATCTTGATCTACGTACATCAACAAAAGCTAGGCTGCTTACTTTGTCTGTACTCTAGGGCACAATGAGTTACCTGGTACTATTTTGTAGTACACATTACTTTTCCATCGAATGCAAGTTTCCTTCGTTATTCCCTTCACATGTATCCTTGTTTGGGGCACCATCATTAACCCTCGTTAATTTGCACATGTCGAATCGAAGTTCGATAATAAAAACAACATATTATGTTTCTTTGTTAGTTTAGCTTGTTTAATTTCTTGTATTGCATTGCATTTTGTATGTTGCATGGAGTTAGGCATCTTCCACTTTCTCGTATTACATTGCATTTTGTATGTTGCATAGAGTTGATGTTTTCAACAATGGAAAATTGTTCGTAGTATGGCTTTTCATGTCATATTAATTTTGTCGTATGCTTATATTTTTAATAAGGACCAATAACATAGCTCTTGTGGAAATATGATGACATCGAAATTGTTCCAATATACAAAGGCTAGAGGCTAAGATCTTCTCTCCCCTCCTCCATATTTCTTCTACATCGCTTTCCTCTCATCCCTAATCTTCCATCTTACTGGGACATCCTTCCCCTTTCCATTCTTCTATCTATCTCTCACCTTTTTCGATCGTCGACCATCTTGCTTCATCACCCCATCGACACTCGAGGGGCATCTCTCCTTCCTACTAATTTTTCTTCTATCCCTTCAAAATTTCTTCCGTCTACTATCTTTGAAGTGGTGTCACTTACGCCACCCCAAAGAGGGGCAAATGTAGACACCCATAATTACACCTGAGCAATTTAAATACATAAATTGCGCTAATTATCCCCCTTCTTACAAATTGGTGACATATCGTTAATAAGCGCTCATATTCCCTCTTATTGTCATTAATTAATTACACTAAACTAATTAATTAAGTCACATATCCAACAAATAACCTAATTAATGACCTTCCGTTAATAAATCACCCCTTCTACCTAGACTAATTAATTATTATTAATTAATTATATTTCCCTTCCATTTAACCAATAAATCAATATTTAATTGATTTAATCCCCTTCTAATAGCCTAAATCATACTAATATTCCTCTAATTAGCTTCTATAAGCTTACATCTACCTATTAGTTAATCACCTTTGATTAATTAAAACACCCCCAACTCCCATGACTTGCTAAGCATAAATTAAACCCTTCTAAAGTAAGGTTACCTTTTATAAAGCAACCTTATCCATTCCTAATCATGTTTTACCTTTATCCCACATGCAAAGGGATGAAGTGTTTCCTTTATCCATTGGGCTATATAAGGAGCCCTCCTTCTACCTTTATACCTACACCTAAACTTCTTGAGAAAGAAAATGCAAAGCATATAGCAAATTAGACTAAGAGCTTGCCTTTTGTTTTCTTGAGAGTTCATCATCTTGAAGAGTTAAGCCTCTTTCCTAAGTGCTTAGGTCATATGGGAGGTGTCAAAAGGGTCTTGTAGCCCAACTTTGACAAGCCCTCATTCCTAGGTTCTTGGAACACTAAGAACAACCATTTTTGATAGCCATGGAGCCTACCTAGGTTCATTTCATTTATTTGTTGTTAGAGAATAGAGGATTTTAGATGTTTTAACATTGTTAGTTTCAAAGTTTTATTGATGAATGTTTAGCATCTAACCCTTGTTTAATTCTTATCATGATGGTGCTAAGTAGTTTGTTTAACTCTTGCTAATTAAGGCTATTTAGGTGTTAGTATTTTACTCATATTAGCATTAGTTTAAAAACAACACATGCACACAACTAGGTTAAAGAGCTTAGAAACTCTACTTCGTCAAAAGGTCGATAGGTTTATCCAAACGAGGTTGAAGTGGTTCAGGTATCCAAGGTATATGATATGGTCCTGAATCACAACTAGGAAAGGTGTAGGAATGGGTAATAGGTTTTGTTCTAGGGCACCAAAGGTTTGGTCGGGATAAACATCCCGACATCAGGCAAGGTAATGTCATCGGGATAAACCACACAAGTAACATCATCAAAATTAATAACGAATACATGAATTTAAATGTTACAAAAGGAGGTTCAAGTTAAGGTATGTAGGTCAGGGGCATAGGTAAATAAAATGTCCCTAAATGTAATTAAGGAAATGGACATTTAATGTAGACTTGGGGGTGAGCTTTTAATAGGTGATGCTAAGGGTAAATGGTGCAAGAACAACATCTTTTTGGCAAAACATACATTTTTAGGCCATATGGTTAATTGAGGTGACCAATGTCGGTTAGAGGTTAACCGATATCGGTTGACTAGGGCACAACTTGGACCGACGTTGGTCATGTCGATTTTTGCGGCTAAAACAAGAAAAATCAAGTTTTTACGGATTCATTTGTTGATTGTCAGTTATAGAAAATGACAAGCGAGAGGTGTGGAAGTGGAAAATGATAGTGCAAGTTGTGAACGAAGTCAACAGTCTGTGAGGAGGTGATTGGCATCTAGTGGATGGGCCCATGAGATCAAGTGGATCCATTTGATTGGTTGTGAGTGGAGGAGTGGATTCATGGCCATGGAGAAGCCAAGAGAGGGAGCAGGAGGACCACCGACGCAGAGACCCGAGGTACCATCAAGGAGACGACACCGAGTAGAGGTAGGAATCAATCCTCAAGCCTTGTTTTAAACAAATTTGGGTAAAAATGAATGAATTTTGGGGGAAGTTTTGTTTTAAAAATATGGGTGAAAATGGGTGAAATTGAGGTGGGGAAGGGAAAATATAGGTTAAATAGGTTGGGAAATGAATGTAGGTTGAATTTGGGTGGGGTAGGATAGGTTTTTAGTGGGTTTTGGTCATTTTTTTGTTAAAATGGGAGGGCGTGGGGTTTCGGTTCATCGCTGAAATAATGAATGATGTTAGTCAAGGGTTAGCCAATGTTGGTTTGGTTTTCGACATCGATCGGTTAAAGGGTGACTAGCATCGGTCAAGATGACCGATTATTGTCCACTGTAAAAAGTGACTAGGTGAAAAAAGGGCTAGATGGGAAAGTTAAATAGGCAAGGTAGGGGTAGGTGAAGACTAATGTAGGTGGAAGAGGGTAAGGCACTATGTTTCGATGTGTGATAGGTATGTAGGTGAAATGATCTAGGATATTAGGTAAGTATGATAATGGAGAAAATAGGTTTTTAGGTGAATTAGGTAAAGGGATAGGTATTAGAAACTATGTTGAGGGGTAGGTATGATTGATGTGTTTAGGTATCATTTGACACAAAAAGGACTAAGTACGAGGTTAATTTGAGGTTTGGGTAATAGGTAATTTGAGAGGGTCGTGACTTGACAAAGTGTTGGTTTGGATGATGTAGGTGAGAGATCAACTGACTATGAGAGACATAGTACCACCTCTATTGGTACAGATCATGGCCTAGCGTGACAACTGAGGAGTGGGAGAACATAACAGATGTGGGACTTAGTTTGATTAGGTGCTATAGGCATATAGGCCTGAGATCCTAGCTTGATGGTCGCTCTCATCAACAAATGGGACTCGCAACCAATACCTTTCATTTACTAACGGCGAGATGAGTGTCACATTGGAGGATGTGTATAGGATCCCTGCAACTTCCTATTATGGGGGCCAATGTATTCGATTTCGATGTAGGCGTTGGTGGAGCTGATAGTGGTAGTATTTGGTGAGGCGATGGGCATGTTGAGTTATCATAGTGCGAGTATGAGTTATGGGGATATGTATGCGACATATCCACATGAGACCAGGCTATCTATTTTGATGATGGTGGTAGTAGGTTGTTTTTCTCTCTCAGATTCCGAGGGTGGGAGATTTCCACGAGAACTGATGGGGGTGCTACAGGACATGATCAAGGAGTGGATATGTTTTTTGCTTGGGCACCAACTTTTCTAGTCCAATTGTATAGGGAGATATGGGCCTATGGTAGGTACAAGATATTTGGTATGTGTTGTACATACTTATTACATTGTTGGGCGTATGAGCACATTATGTGTGTGTGTCCAGTTGGGTTACCATGATAGGACTGGTTTGGGGGTGGTTTGTACAGTGGGTTTCAGGAGATGGGTACTAGTTGGGGCACATCTGAGAGTGACTAAGGCCACATATGATGTTACATACTACAAGCGGCGGTTGTTGGAGGGCCTATCATCGATAGATATCATGTGGCAGCCATATGTTGATTTTCCATCATATAGAGGTATGGCTGAGGAGTTAGAGGAGCTTCAATTATTGAGATGGATACGGGGTGGTGTGCCAAAGTGAGCATGAAATGATACCCGTGGGACAGGTCGAGATGACAGTTTGGCTGCGGCGGGACGTGCCCCACCTTTCCCATAGTACCATAGAGATGATGTGGAGAGACCCATGTCTCCACCACGTCCGAGTGATCCCATAGGGTAGGAGAAGAAGATGCTATATCATTAGAATGATGATGTAGGCATTACGATGGATATAAGAAGTGGTGGGTGGTGGCATGCTATGGCAGGCACCACCGAGGCTAGGGCAACCTGATTTAGCTACAATCATAATTTAGAGAGATACATTACATGGGCATGTGGATTCCCTATAGGCACATATTACAAGATTGCATGGATAGTGATGACAGTGGTCACAGACATACATGACCACCTTCAGGTATATATAATGACCCTACGAGTGCCTAGGTAAAGACAGAATAAGCTCCCACATAGGGTGGAGATGGGGATGGAGGGCGGTATCTCACCTTACGGGAAGAGGTGGTTGAATTATAGGGCCAATCAGCCACATCACAGGCACATGTTGCAACTTTATGAGGCCTGGAAGCTACATAGGTACCACCACAAGCACCGGGACACGGTGGTCCCATCAGTATAGCTCCTACATTAGGATAGGGTCCACTTTTGGTAGGGCGAGTTCACGGGGGTAGTGAGGCCGTGGTACCACCACCACACCGTATCCATGGCAAGGTTTAGGGATGCCTTGAATGAGGCTTGTTATTATCAGGACCATCTAGCCACCACAGGGATTGATGTGCCTTCATATGCCGAGTACCGAGCCCAACAAGCAGCCAGTGAGTGGACTAGATCCAGGACTCACAATTCTGGTAGCACATGGGGTTGTCGACCCTAGAGACAGCAGAGGGGTGAGGTTACTAGTTCCTAAAAACCAGCCCGGAGAGGGCTAGGAGGAGGAGATAGAGGCTAGACATGGACTAAAAGAGGGTGGTGAGATGTTGGTAGGGCGCTTGACTGGTAGGGAGGAGGAGACAAGTGAGACCATAGAGGGGGCATCAGGTGGGGGTGATTGATATCCATAATGAGATATTGTATTATAATTTTGATTATTTTTTTATATATACCGGCCTACGTGCTAAAGATGCAAGATTTTACATGAGAGTTTTGAGATACTAAGACTTATTTATATCTGTGTATATATGTATTCATTCACAAACACTCCCATTATATAGTTGATGATGTTTGTTGGATGGATGATGTACTTGTTTTAATTTCCATTGCTATTGTGTATTATGGAAACTAGTTGAGTTAGGCATGATTGATTCGAGGTCATATAGGCATGATGGAGTTAGGTATAGGCATGGTGGAGTTAGGTATAGGCATGGTGGAGTCAGGTGATTTCCAAGTTACTAATTTTATAGAAATAATGTGTTGTATGTATGTTGTGGTTAAATTTCCAAGTATTTGATATCATGGAAATGCTAAATGATTAATGTATGATATGGTTGATGTTATAAAATGGTAGGTATGTATGTTTTTATGATAGATTAATTTCCTGTGTTATGTAAAATGGAAACTAACTAGGATAAAATGTGTAAAATGTGAATATAAAGGGGGAAAATTGTTAGGGGAAAAAGTGTCTTAACTAACCTCCAAGGGCCCCATGCCCTCAAAATGCTACCTACATAGCCCCAATGAAAAGGGACCTCGGGCCAATGTAGCTCTCCCATAAGCTAGGGAAGAATATGATGAGGATAAATGAATGGGTAAGTAGGTTTTATGCATGATTGAGTCTAGGTCATTTAGGCATGGGTGATTTTAAGTCATTTAGGCATGGTTGAGTCTAGGTCATTTAGGCATGGTTTAGTTTAGGTCATTTAGGCATGGTTAAGTATAGGTTGAATATATGCACGGTTGAGTTTAGGTCATTTAGGCATGGTTGAGTCTAGGTCATTTAGGCATGATTGAGTATAGGTTGAATAGGCATGGTTGTCGTCTAGGTTGAATATGTGTGGGTGATTTTGGTGGAAGAGGAATTCCCAGAATGTAGGTGTTATAGGTTTGCTCCTATGAAGGAGGATCAATAAGTAAGAAAAGAGGTGAATGGTAAGAAGAGACAAAAAGCCGCCTAATTGGTAAGAACCATTACAAGTCTATCATACCAAAGATTGGCTTATGAACGTAAAACCCTAAAGGCGTTGCATGATTGACTATTCTAAGGGTGAAGAAGGTCACATGATCATGAAATGCCACATTTACAGACATCCCTTAAGTAGGTAGAAAGGAAAGGCGGTGAGGTGAAAGAGGTTGTTTTATCATAACCTTGGTGTGAGACAACATGCCTCTTCTGCAAGATACCCAAGATCAAAATAGGCAAGTCCATGATGAAAAAGTTATCTTTTTCTTTTTGCTTTTGTTTTATAGATTGATCGATGCGAGAAGTCTATGTGGGATGAATAAAATATCTCCTTGAGGTCTTTGTGAAGTTGATCAATGCGGGAAGCTTCAAAATGTTTTATTTTCATTTGTATAGAAATAGTCTTCTTTTTGGATAGACTACGTGTTTTTTTAGGGCTAAATTTTATAGCTATCCTTCGAGGGAGCAATCTATTTATAAAGAATGAGATAGAGAGGTAGATGTCCTTTTTGAGGGAGGCATCTAGTTATAAGAAGTTTGAATCAAGGAGTAGAGTTTGAACATCCCATATATTACTTTGGAATTTCTTTTGACTTTTAGGTCATGGACAAGACTATAAAGGAATATAGGATTCTTTTATGAAGACAAAACCATAGCACACAGGGGTTAGCTATGAAAGAGAGGTTTTAAGTGAAAAATGACCATGGGATTCCATCTTGAAAAGGATGAAAAGTATCCATGAGAATCATGCCATGAGTAGATCCGTGGTACTCATATTGAAGATAAGGCTGAAAGGTGATAGGTAATCACATGATTCTTGTTTAGTCGTTGATCCTTAAAATAGGTAAGTGGAAGGTGGATGTTTCTCAAGGGACAAGCGTTTAATAGATAAAAGATGATACATGACTTGATTCAACAATAGAATGGTCGAAGATGCAAGGCATTGAGGGGCTCAAGTTCAATTTTACCTTTGAGTGAAGATAAATGATAAGCACCTAATCCATATACATGAGTAATGATATAGGGTCTAAGACAATTAGGAGTGAACTTGCCCCGTTTATTTTTCTTTACTTTTGTTACATGTTGATTTTCCTTCAGGACAAGGTCACCAACTTGGAAGGTTTGTTCTTGGACACATTTATCGTAGGCACATTTGATATATTTTTGGTAGATTTGGAGGTGATTGAGAGCATTTAGACGACATTCGTCTAATAACTCAAGTTGTGCCAAATGATCCTAGTGAAAATCATCATCGTTGAGCATATCTTTGAGTGAGATATGAAGAGATGGAATTTGGACTTCGAGAGGTAAGACAACCTCTGTACCATAGACCAAAGAGAAAGGTGTGGCAGTAGTTGAGGTGCAAATACTAGTGTGATAAGCCCATAAGGCAAAAGGAATGTGCGTGTGCCAATCCTTACTAGTATCGTCAACCAATTTCATAAGAATTTTATTTAGAGTTTTGTTAGTTGATTCAACTTGGCCATTTGTTTGAGGATAATAAGGTGAAGAAAAACTAAGTTGAATACCGAAGGCATCATAAAGTTTCGTAGGGTTTTGTTTTTGAATTGTTTTCGTTTTGTCATGATGAGGTAGTGAGGAACACCAAAGTGACAAATGATGTGATGATTGATGAATTCACATATTTTCTTGGCTTTTGTAGAAATAAGAGGTATAACTTCCACCCATTTAGTGTAATATTTGGTAGTAGTAATAATCCATTGATGATGTTAGGAAGAATGAGGGTTGATCTCTGTGATAAGATCCAAACCCCATTGAGAGAAATGCCAAAGGTCTCGTGCGAACTGTAAGGCATGACTAGGGGTGTGATGAAGATTAGAATGTTCTTTGAAACTTCACACAACACTTGACATAGTCACAAAAATCACTGTTTAGGTTTGGCCAATAATAACCCAAGTGAAAGATGCGCTTAACGACAACTAAGCCACTGAAGTGACCCCCAAAATCCCATCGTGAACTTCCTTGATGGTATATGGAATTTCAGAACTCGTAAGGCATCGTAAAAGGATACCATCAAAGCTGAATTTATAGAGAAGACCACCCATGATGACATAGCGAGAGACACTTTTGAGGAAGGCTCGTTGTCCATTGTGAGTAAGATCTGGAGGCATAATTGAAAGGGAAAGGTAGTCAAAAAAATGCTTATACCAAAGGTCACATGGGTTAGTTTTAATGTTTCCTACAAAGTTAACGTCTCAGATTAGATAAGAAGGTGATTGTAACCTTTGTATTGTGACAAAATTTTTTTGAGTGGAGGGCGAAGCGGGGATTTGAGAAGCAAGATAGGCCATGGTGTCTATAAATTTATTAGTGGAACGCGAGGTGGTTTGAAGTTCATAACGGTCAAAGTTAGTCAAAATTATATCAACATGATGCTTATACTTTTGAAGTATCTCGTTATGACATTGGTATATACCATTAACTTGGTTCACAACTAGTTGAGAGTCACCAAAGATATTAATTAATTTAACGTCTAAGGCTATGGTGGTTTGAATACCTAACACGAGTGCTTCATATTCAAAGTGATATTGTTAGTACAATCAAAATCTAGTTTGAAAGATAATGGCATAGGCTCACTATCAAGAGGAATGAGGATAACTCCAACACCACCCCCACGCTAACATTTGGAACCATCGAAGAATAAGGTCATCTAGTAAATGGTATCATCCAAGGAGAGGGTAGTGATGGATTCATCAAGGAAATCGAAGTTAGAAGATTGATTTCTAGAAATAGGTGAATCTGCAAGTTGGTTTGCGATGGTTTGTCCTTTAACATACTTTTGATGGATGAATTCGAGATCTAGGTCTGTAAGAAGCATGAGCCAATATGCAACACGTTGATGTTGGTAGGGCTTAGCATACATGTAATGTAAGGGGTCAGTATTAATGAATTTTTTTTTTTGTGGTTAAGTAGGTAATGGCGAAGTTTAGTGGCGACAAAAACTAAGGCTAAGCAAAGTTTTTCAGCGTGAGTATATCTAGTTTTATATTCTAAAATCATACGACTTATATAATAAACCACTTTCTCCCTATGTTGCTCATCATGATGAGCGAGCATGGCACCTAGGGAATGATCAATAGAAGAAATGTAAAGGTAAAATGGTTGGTCATCCTTAGGGGAATGAGCATAGGTGGTTGGAGGAGGTATTGTTTTAAGGTGTCGAAGGCTTTGTGGCATTCATCATCCCATTTGAAGGAGACATCCTTTTTGAGAAGATGATGAAATGGATGACAGCGGTTGAAAAGATGAGAAATAAAGTGATGAATAGATTGCAACTTGCCTTGCAAACTATGAAGTTGATGAAGGTTAGTAGGTGGAGGCATTTTAAGAATAACCTTTATTTTAATGGGATAAACTTCAATGTCATGTAAAGAAATGATAAAACAAAGTGTCTTTCCGGAGAGAACAATGAAGACATACTTCTTAGGTTGAAGGTGAACACAATATTTGATGAGACAATCAAAGACAACTTTAAGGACAACAAGGTGCTCGACCTGATGTTTAGATTTGGCAAGAAGATTATCAATGTAATCTTCCAATATGCTATGCATGATGTCATGAAAAATATAAGTCATAGCTTGCTGATATGTAGCACCGACATTTTTAAGGCCAAAGGGCATGACACAATAACAGAAGGTCCCCTAAGAAGTGGTGAAGGTGGTTTTGTGTTGATCTTCCAAGTGAGTAATATTTGGTTATAACCTAAGAAACCATCCATGAGTGATAGCATCTCATAGCCGGTGGTGAGATCAAATAGTTGGTCAATACTAGGTAGAGGAAAGTCATCTTTGGGGAAAGATAAGTTAAGGTTGTGGAAATCCATGAAAATGGAGTCCCTTGTCTCTTTTGTGACAAGAATCATGTTAGAGATCCATTCGGGATAATCAATGGGTAGAATGAAGGAAACAAAAAGGAGGCGCTGGAGTTCTTCTTTGACAAGAAGGGAAATGCGAGGATGCATTATTCGTAGCTTTTGTTTCATGGGTTTAACATCAGGAATGGCTACGATATTGTGGACCACAATGGTTGGGTCAATACTAGGCATATCAGTGTAGGACCAAGTAAAAATGTTGCTATGATCCCGAAGGAAAGAAGTGAAAGCTTCTGTTGAACAACATCTAAAGATTGGCCTATTTTTAGAATGTACAAAGGTTGTCCGAGTGTGAATATTGATATCGATGGTTGATTCATTCAAGATTGTTAAAATCTCAAAAGGTAATGACCGGTGAATATATGAATCTTCCGCACCAAGATAGGTGAGAATAGACTCATCGTCTTGACATTGAATGACGTTAATAAAATGGGTATCGTTATCGATCATGTTAGAATAGAGGAAGGGAAGAGAAGAGGTAGCCTCACCATCATGCTGATAAGTCAAAGGTCCTAGGGAAATAATGTTTACGAAAAAAAAAAGTTAGGAGGAATGGATTCTAGGTCCATAGACACTGTAGGTGAAGGTGGCGAAGTTAGTGAACGGATTGGGGAATTTTTATTGTCCTCAATGAGTTCAACTCAAACCTTCCTAGAATGTGGGTCGGAAAATCCAATACCATTGTGATCTTTATGCTTAAAAGTGGTGCAAGGAATGACCATATGTTGACCTTGTTCATAGAAACCAAAGCCAAAGCCCTTCTAAGCACAACGATGGAGGAAGGTGTGGGTGAAGTGGCAGTTGGTGAGAGATTGAAGGTCGAAGGAAAATGGTCGAGTTTGGGAAGGTGGCTCAGGGCAAGTAGGTAGAAGCATCACAACTTCTAAGGGATCAATAGTTGATATGTGGGTAGCGGGAATGGATGAATCACTAGACAGGTTGGAAAGAAGAAGCATCGATTATTTGAGAAGTAGATGGGTTGAATGATGGGTCGCAGTGAAGAAGCTACGATAGTAGTGGGAATAGAGGAGTTGGTTTTCAAAGATGTAAGATAGCATTGGTGGATGAGGCAGTGGCTAAAGAAGAAGTGGTAGCGGTGGTAGATGCCTTAACTGGTATAAGGACATTATTGGGTCGATACAACATGTTACAGGTCTTGAATGGTGAAGGGTCAGATGGAATGGTATAGTTATGCCCTTCATGTTCAAATTTTAAACAACAAAGTGTAAGGTTGAAGGAATATAACCCATGACACAAATCCAAGGTTGGCCAAGTAGCATGTTGTACTAGAATTCCCCCTCTAAGACATAGAATAATTCAGGAATGGTACGGGGCCTACACAAATGTGGAGAATGATGGTGCCGAGGGTGGAAGTCATGGCATTGTTGAATGAACGCAACATAACTGGGTTATTATGCATGCAATTGGTAGGGATGCACATTTGGTTATATGCATGGGAAGAAATGATGTTAATACTGACACCACCATTGATCATAATGCATCAAACATGTATATTATCAATGTAGACGGAAATAAATAGGGTGAGATCAAGATCATCCGATTAGAGAGGTACAATCACATCATCAAAGAAACCGAGAGTGGATACTTGATAAGTGGTGGCGGGAGCAGAGGAAGGGGATGAAGTGGTGAGAGAGGCCACATGGTGAGGAGTGATAATGGATGAAACAAGAGTAGGATCATTAGGTAAAACCTCAATAGATTGGGAAACCTCAATGAGGGCCAGATGATGATTTAAAGGTTTGGAAAAGGTCATACAAAGACATTTTGAGAGGAGATTGGTGCAATTGTTTAAGCATTGTATGATGGCAAAACCCATCGAAATAGGGTATGTGGGTCCACGGATGGTGATTTTTGGTGCAGGTGTAGATGGAATATTGGGTAAAAGAGTAGCAAATGAGCTGGTTGTTTTCTCCTTTCCTTGTCCTTCTAGACTCGAGTGGCAATTTAAACCATATTAATCTGTGGTAAAGGAGAAAGTGAGTCGTGATAGGTGTAGCGACAAGACAAGAAAAAATATGGTGAGGGCATATACTAGTTTTGTGAAAACAATGCAACACATTGGAATTTTGGCGGAGGTTTGGCTAGCTCTCTTGCACGAACCATATTGATCTCAAATGTTGGAGAAGGATAAAAGGTTTGTGGAGGGGAGATGAAGGTTTCGAATAGGTACGGGATAAGGACGTGTGGTGATAGGTGAAGGTGGGAGAGGTTCCTCATCTAAAATATCATCATCATCAAAGTTTTCTTCGAGAGGACATAGTTGGAGAAGAATAGTATTAAGAGCCTTATAGTTTTCCATGTCATGCCCCCGACACACGATGGTAAGCAAAAATTTTGGCATCATCAAACCCTTCGGTTTAGTTTGAGTGGGTTGTAAGGTCTAAGTGGTGGTAATGTGATAACAGAGGTTTCCAAAAAGGTTAGCTAAGATATTAGCATAAGACCCCGCTAATGGATGACAATGTGAAGTAAGTGTAGGTCCTGGATGGAAGTGTGGGTGACTTTGGTGGGAGAGGCGCCACCAGAGGTGGAATAGAAGGTTGAGTAATTTTGACCACCTTTTTGTATATAGTATGGTTTTAGGTTTGGATTGCACCTTCTTGGGTAAAGATGTAGCAGTGAATTATTTGTTGAAGGTGGTGTAGGTTTAACTACCTCTTTGGAGGGTAGTGAGTTCTTAGGCTTTGGTTGCACCTTCGGGGTAAAGGTGAAGAAGAAGTGCGCAATGTAGAAGGGAAGGAATAGATAGCAGTAAAGGACCGAGTTAGCCAAGGTGATAATGGAGGTGCGGTGAAGGTTGTAGTAAGAGGAAATGTGGAAGGTACTGGTTGAAGAGAAGGGAATTGAATAGGTAATGATGAGGCTACTAGAAGTGGTGTGGGTATAAGAGGTAGAAAGAATGTAGGTAATGGTGAAGGCATAAGCGATGTAGGTAATTTGGGTGCAACAGAGGATCGTGACGAGGTACGTTGTTGTGCTTTTGGTTTACTCTAGGTAGGAGGTTGCTTGGCCAAGGTTGATGGGTGGGGACCTAAGATAGATGGAAGTGGTGAAGGTGATAGAGGGGTAGTGGGTGAAGCCGATGTATGCGGCCTAAGAGATTGGGTCTTCCTCTTAGGTGGGAGAATAGTCTTTTTGATAGCTTGTGAGGACATGGCTAAATCCATTTTGACAGGAGGATGGACTAGGCTTGATGTCGCATGACTCCCAATGTGGCAATGGGTCTAGACGTGGAGGAAGATATAGGTGTAGGTAAGGTTTTAGGCATAGGAAAAAGTTTATTTGATGGTAAAGGTTTATGTGTGGGTGAGGGTGATGAGAAGGAGTCACTAAAATTGGCATGGGCATGGTGGGTTTGATTGTTTGAAACACCTTGGGATAGATCGTGGAAGTATCAACAAAAACATTTGCATTTGAGTTGAGACAGGCAATCAAAGGCGTCCCCAAAGCATGGAATTTTCAACATAATCCAAGTGGTTGGATAAATGTGAAAATGACAACGTTGTAAGGGGGATGATGTTGATTTGGTAGTAATCCCTGTAAATAATGTCTTTGAGATAGGGAAATGGTTGGCTTCACTCTGTGGGTAAAAGAGAAAAGAGCAAAGCAACAAGATCCTTGAAAGCCAATGGAGAATTTCCAATAATAAGAAGGATGCTACTAATGGATCCCCTATAGATAGGGGAGATGACAAGTTGGATGAGGTAATTTCCTCTTTTGGAAAAGAAGAAGGTAAGCATGACTCTCTCGTGGGTAGAAGATTAAGTACTGCAGGTTGTTCGTTAGGTTGAGAGGTGAGTGGGGAAACTACATCGGTGGATATGGTGGAATCCTCCGTGGGTGAAGGAGGAGATAAGGGAGACTCCTGTGGGTAAAGGAGCAGATGAAATAAGTCCCTCCATGAATGAAGGAGCTCATGCAAGAATCTCCTTAATAGTTAGAGTAGGATGAGCAGGAAGAGCTGGTATGATGTCAAAAATAGTATGAACCTCACGAACATTACTGTCATTGGTCGAGGTTTCACTAGTTTGGTTAAACGACGGGGTGTGATTTGGGAATGAATTCTTGAACATGTGAAGGTTTTGATTAGTTGGTGCATTAGGACTATCTAAGAAGAGATCTACATTATCTAACATTTCTTGGATGATATTTTTAAAAGATATACAATTACCATTGCTATGACCTCTAACGCGATGATAGTTGCAGTAATCATTTTCTTCATACCATGTAGGAAAAGGAAGAGAGGGGTCAAAAATAGTATGTGGTTTAATGGGTGGAAGAGTGACTGCTCCGGATTTTAGAAGTTTTTCTAAAACTAAAGAGTAGGGTTCTCTTATGGGAGTATATTTTCATTACTCCCACTTGAATTGGAAATCCTGAACATGAGAGATTGGAAGAAGGATTTGATTGGTTGGATGGGTGAGATGGCCTGACTTACAACACTACTACGTTGGAAGATCCTTTTTCTTTAGAGTAATTATTTTACAATTTGGAAGAAGAAGAGGTATCGTTTGATTTAAATGCAACATTTTTGTATGTAATTGTATCTTCTTCTCTTCAATGAAACAAATTTCAAGTTTTGGGCCATGGTGAACGCCTCATCAAACGTGTGGAAGGTTTGAACTTAGAGAGTTGGCAAGATGTGTCTAGCACAAGATCTGGTGAACAACTCTATTAACTCGGTTTGAGGTAGTTGGAATGTGAGCTGGTTGATTAGGCTCGCCAACGAGTGACAAAATCTGTGATAGATTCGTCTTCGTATTGGTGTGTCGCGTACAAGTCGGTCATGGTGACCTTCTTGACAATGTTGATAGAAAAGTGGTCTAGAAAATCCTAAGCTACCTGATTGAATGAAAAGATGGAATGCCTAGGTAGAGCACTATACCAATCTAAAGTTGGTCCTGTCAAGGACATTGGGAATGTTCACAAGAGCAAAGTGTCATCATGAGTGATCAGATAACACACATGTTTAAAAGACCACAAGTGTTGTTGTGGGTCTTCTTTCTTTATTGTGAAATTGGTTGAATTTAGGCATTTTCCATTGGGGAGGTTATGGATGAATCGGAATGGATGGGTGAATGAGCTCATTGTAAATCTCATCGTATGTCAGAGAGTTACGTGAGTCGGAGACAAATGCTTCCAATGTCTAGCATCTTGTCCATCATCATTTTGATAAGATCATTGGAGGTTGTGATGATTGGGCACCCCATAAATATAAAGGGGTAGAGAGGAAGGTATGACATGGGTGGATCCCAATGTGGTTTTGAGTATGAAAATTGTGAGGAAGGAAATGTAGGTCACCAATAGATGTAGATGGCAAGTGTTCTAAATAATGATAGATAAAATAGGGGGTTGTTGGTGATAATTGTAGGTAGGTAGAGTGGATAAAGACTCTCATAGAAATCAGAGGAAGAGACTTTGATGGAGAGGACAATGTTTTGGAAGGGAGTATGGGTTTTGTCACCATTGGTGGCTGAGATGCAATAGGTATATGAGAGGTGGTGGATGCGGATAGAACTACACTCAAGGTAATTGATAAAGGCATGGTTGACATTGTAGGAGTGAAAAACCTCAAAGGAACGACAAATGCCATAGGTGTAATCAATATTGATGATGTAGGGTCAAGTTGGGAAACCATAGGTGGTAAGCTAGAAGAGGGTAAGGCTAAACTAGTAGTAGCTGATGCAGATGTGGGCACGAGGGTAGGAGGAATGGACACAAGCATGTCATATACAAGATGCCTTGATGAATCTTGGGTAGATGAATGAGTGAGAGAGTATCTGCAGAGCAATGGGGTTGTGATCAAGGAGTCTCATGAACTCCTCATCACCAAAGTGGGTATGGCAAGATCTTGATCGGGGTCCATGGGTGATGAGATTGAAGGGGGAGATGGGCTAGGTGGGAGAAGCTAGAGGCTAGCATGAAACATGAGAGTGTTAGCTTGTTTATGAGTCAAAACCATGTGACTGACGATAAAATAGGTATTCTGAGCTTCATTGATGATTCAAAACATAGAAGTAATGGGGAAAAATAATTCTAAAATGAGTGATTATATCGTTGTTCTGATTGGAAAATAAAAATATAGAGACTGACATCAGTTGGGGTAACCGATGCTTATATGAGGTTAATTGCCGCCGATCAGCTCAGATCGATGTCGACTACTATGAAAAATAAGAGATTCAAATATTTGGCAATGAAAGGTGAAAATGGGTCAACATGGATCCTAAAAATGATATCAGAGACTCAAGAGTGGGATAAAAATGGTAGAACAAGCCATGAAAAGAATAGGAAGGTGGAGAATACTATTTTGGAAAAAATAACCAAAAATCATATAAACCGACGTCGATCGTTAGTTAACCGATGCCGATAAGATGATACAACCGATGCCGGTCATTCGAACCGATATCGGTTCTTTGTGAAATTTGGGAAGAGAAGAAAAATAAAGTATTGGTGATTTATATCAAATAAAAAGGCCAACCCAGACCGAGTATTGATATAAGGAATCATAATAAACCTATAATAAAACCAAAATACACCAGTTGTGATGTGGGGCATAAAAGAATAAGAAAGAATGAAGAAACGTAACTCACACCTCAAAACACAAGCAAAAAAAAGCTAACAAACACAAAATCCTAAGTTGTAGATTTTATGTTGTGGCTTATGCCATTTAGAAATGACTATAAGTAGGATAGAATTTTTGGTTAACAAAGGTGCCCTATAAAAGATGACAACTATGGCTAGTTTCAGGTAAATTTGACGTGGGAAATCCTTTCTCGAGATGATGATAGAGAGAAACCAGCTGAAGCCCACTGTCAATCCTCTGATCGTGTGATCATTGACAACTTCTTCTGGGAAAGATGTTGTTTAAGAATTGTGTAGTTTATTTTTAGTGATTTGGTATAGAGAGTGTAAAATGTGAGCTACGGTTTAATTTGTCAACCATCATTTGGGCATGACTTCAAACATATAGGTTTCCCACAATTTAGATTAACTATAATGCAACAAACTCAACAATGCAAGTGCACAAGTTTTAAAACCCAAATCCATAAATTATATTTGATGAGAACAAATTATGAAGAGGTTAAGGGTATGAATTTCACTAAATGCAATACAAGAAAAGAAATAAGAATTCTTTTTAATCCCAAAAACAAGTGTCATTGAGATAATCATAGAAAAGAATATTTCTAGAGAAGAAGCTTAATGTGAACTTGTTTCAAATAAAAATAGACACATAATATTTTCCCTAGGAATGAAAAATGCAAAGAACCCTTGATGGGTCCCACTGGGTGTGCAAAGATGTTTCACCTAATTTTTGCTAGTTAAAACTGAATAGGAAATAGGTTAGGAGGAATACTTGTGATATGTAGGTGAAGGTTGGATGCGAGCGTTACATCGACTTTTTGATCCAAGATGATCATGAAGAGCTTCCCTTTGGCTAGGAGGAATGACTTGTATAAGAAACACAACAAGACCACTAAATAGTATTAATAATATAAGTTAGTGGATTGCCTAACGAGTGCTAGATCTAGGAAGCGAGGTGCTTCCTAGAAGGCCGTCAATCCACTTTCAAATACAATTTAATGCAAATATCATGAAGTAAGGAAATCCTACTGTATTTATACGATTTAGGTCTCTCGTGTAAATACAATAAGAAAATCTAATCTAACATGCAAGGTTATGATTAAATCTAGAGGTTTGGTAGGTTATTTTGGGTTTTTATAGGTTTGACAGGGGTTTGGGATTGATCGGGTGAGGTCTGGGTTAGTTTTGGTTAATCGAGAGGCTTCTTTGGTCAAAAGGAATGGAATGAAACAGAAACCAATATTGTTCGGTGACCGATGTTGGTATAGAGGTGAAATGAACATGTGTTTGATAGGGGTCTAGGATTGATTAGGTGTGATCTGGGTTAGTTTTGGTTGATCGAGAGGCTTGCTGGTCAAAAGGAATGAAATGACACAGAGACCAATATCGGTCAGGTGATTGATGTTGGTATAGAGGTGAAACCGATGCGGTTAGGTAATCAACGTCGGTAGGGGAAATTGATAATAATTTGATAGAAATGGTTTTTTTGGCTTTTTTGTGATTGCGTAGAGAGTAAGAAGGGTGTGGTTAGGTTCGTAATATTACTGAGAAGACTCAGGAATACAAAGAGTGAAGTCACAAAAGGAAAAATGGCTATAGGTGGTTGGGTTGTTAGATTTGTGAGGAGGTTGAGATAAAGGAATACAGAGTAGAAATAAAGTATAATGAAAGAGGTAAGGAATCTATACTTTAAGCAAGCACAATATGATCGAAATCACAAATACTTACTTGCCTTTACAAATATGGTAGGTGAAGGTGGATGGTAGTTGATCCGTGAAGAGATTCTAGAGTCAGTGTCGTGGTAGTACTCCCATAGTGTTCCCGTGAGTATTCCAATGCTCTGGAAGGAGAACCAGATGCTTGCTTGGGCCTTGTGGTTGAGTATTTTGTGTTGTCTGGATGCTGAGAGGCTTTGGATTCATGCTTGAATGCAATAGTTCTCCCAAAACTAAAAATGACCAACCTAGGTAAAAGGTTGCAAAGTTGTATATAAAGTAACCGATGGCGGTTAGGTGATCAACGCGATTGAGGGATAACCAACGTCGGTTAAGGTGGGTAAGTTTAGGTTTACCAAAAATAGGCAGATATTTACTATTTTTGGCATGATTTTGATTGCCAATCCAGGTCTCAAGTGAGGGTTAGCACTTAGATAAGTGGGAGTGTTGTTGGAGAAGGAATATGACTTTAATTTTAGGGTTAGACTAAGTCCCAGTTGGTTGGGATAAGTAAGGACCTAGTCTTAATTAATTAATAGGCTAGGAATAAGTCCATGGTGAGGTGTCTAGGTGATGTGGGGGTGTGAGGGTGAAATTAATTTATTTAAATAATTAAATTAATTAATAATGTGAAGGTGAATATATTAGTAATAATTAGTACTGAGGCCATGGTGTGTTTAATTAGTTGAAAGGGACCAAGGGGAGTGTGACCCAAATTGGCATCTACACTAATATCTTATTTTTCCTCAAAGCTTGACTAATGTATCTCAGAGACACCTAAATTCCACTTTTGCATTCTTATTACCGAAATGCACGCAAATCACTTCTATTCTTCCTAATTCTCTTATAATTAGTGATCTTTGCTAATTAACTAATGTTTCTTACCACTTTATCCAATTAACAATGCTTTGTTGATTGTGTAACCCCTTTCACATTCAGGATGCCACTTTACGGCAAATCGTAAGTCAAAATCCTCTTCAAAATAGACAATTAGCATTTATAAGCTAATTAAGCCTATTTTGCCCTTATTTTGGTCAATATACCCTAATATTGACTCAAACCCCTCTTCCAACCACTCAAAATCACCCCATTCACCTCCACAACATCTCAACAAGATTTAAAATCTTATCTTAGCCTCCTAGTTGACCCTAAGCGGTTGATTAAGGCTTCACACCTCTTAATCACTTGGTAATTCACTAATTGTGATTAGCAAGGCCTAATCATGATTAGAAATTCTAATATTTTTGGGGTTTTTAGTCCCACACATACCAAAATACAAGTTTCTTCCAAAAGGAAAACTATAAAAAGGGTGCACCTCATTCCTTTATACTTTACACCATGCTTTGATTTGCATCTCATATAATAAATATGATATATAACCAAGTTCAATCCTTGCTAAAGCCTTCAATGGGGTTAGTAGATGGATATCCAAAATGACCAAGTAGTCATTTGGAGAGGCCATTTCACCTTGTTTGGAGTAGCAACCATAACCATTTGATTTCCCTCTTAGGTCTATTTAGGCCCATGTTAGGTAATTCAAACATATTAGTAGGCATGTTTAGTTAGATTTTGTATTGTTTTCATACTAGTTAAGCATTCTTTTAAGCTTCTATCTTAATGTTACATTCCTAGACTTAGAGCCCTAGCTAATTAGGTGGCAATGGTGTTAGCCTTCCTTGTTTAGCTTTGCAATTTGCTTATGAAAGTTTAGGGTGTCATCATTTGGAAAAAACACCTTTCTAAGGTTCTTGTTTTTCTAGTCTCAAACAACTTGTGGATCATCATGATCTACATCCATTAACAAAAGCTAGGTTGCATGCTATGTTAGTCCTCCCATGCAACAATGAGTTGTCAGGACTGTGTCATAGTGCACGAAAGTTTTTCCATAGGACTACTTGTGTCCTCCGTTTTTCCCTTGCATGTGTTATTTCTTGGGGCATCATTTTTAACCCTTGTCGTTACAACACAAACATTTAGGAACTGCAGCTTGATAACAAAAAAATTGGTACAACTGTCTTAAACGTTGTTTGTTTGAGTACATGTGATTGTGCTAGTTTCTCTGTTAGGTTAGCTAGTTTACTTTCTTGTATTGCATTGCATTTTGTATGTTGCATGGAGCTAAATATTATTTTACTTTCTTGTATTGCATTGCATAATGTATGTTGCATGGAGTTACATATTTTTAGTAGTAAACAATTGTTAGTAATTTAGCTTTTCATGTTATCTTACACTTTTTTAATTTTAAATAAAGGCCGATGATGTAGACCTAGGGGCAAAATGATATAACCAGGTTGCTTATTGAAAGGTTGAATGCAAAGACTGGGCTTGTCCTATATTCTCCATTAATCATTTCTTCTCCATTGTCATTTATTATCACTACTAATTTCTCTTCTAAATCACCCGGGGCAATAAACAACCACGTTTATCCCTATTTTTGCCCTTCTAAATAACCAAGGGTTTCACACCTGTTCTAACCTATTTTCTTCTATCCATTTCGATCATATTTTTGATCATCGATAGAATTATTCTATCACCCCATCAACACTTGAGGGGGAATCTTTCATCCTACTACTTTTTCTTCAAAAATTTACCTGTTTATGCTTGTCTACTATGTTTGAAGTGAAGTCACTAACTTCACCTCAAACAAGGGCAAATGTAGACACCTAAATTCCGCTTTTGTAATCTTATTGCCAAAATGCACGCAAATCACTCATATTCTTCCCAATTCCATTATAATTAGTGATATTAGCTAATTAGATAATGTTTCTTACCACTTTAGCCAATTAACATCGCTTTGTTAATTGCATAAGCCCTTTGTAGGATGCCACTTTACGGAAAATCGCAAGTCAAAATCCTCTTCAAAATAGACAATTAGCGTTTATTAGCTAATTAAGCCTATTTTGCCCTTGTTTTGGTCAATATACCTTAGTATTGACTCAAACCCCTCTTCCAACCACTCAAAATCACCCCATTCACCTCCACAACATCTCAGCAAGCTTTAAAAGCTTATCCTAGCCTCCTAGTTGACCCTAAGTGGTTGATTAAGGCTTCACACCTCTTAATCACTTCGTAATTCACTAATTGTGATTAGCAAGGCCTAATCATGATTAGAAATTATAATATAATCTGGGGTTTTTAGTCCCACATACACCAAAATACAAGTTTCTCTGAAAAGGAAAACTATAAAATGGGTGCACCTCATTCCTTTATACTTTACACCATGCTTTGATTTGCATCTCATATAATAAATATGATATATAGCCAAGTTCAATCCTTACTTAAAGCCTTCAATGGGGTTAGTAGATGGATATCCAAAAGGACCAAGTAGTCATTTGGAGAGGCCATTTCACCTTGTTTGGATTAGCAACCATAACCATTTGATTACCCTCCTAGGTCTATTTAGGTCCATGTTAGGTAATTCAAACATATTAGTAGGCATTTTTAGTTAAATTTTGTATTGTTTTCATAATAGTTAAGCATTCTTTTAAGCATCTATCTTAATGTTACATTCATAGACTTAGAGCCCTAGCTAATTAGGTGACAATGGTGTTAGCATTCCTTGTTTAGCTTTGTAATTTGCTTGTGAAAGTTTAGGGTGTCATCAATATCTAAGTGGTAGTGTTACATTGCTCGCATTCGTAACTTTCACTTTTTGGGATTTAGGCCTTGTTTGTATCTAGATTGGTTATAATATACTTTGCATTAGAAATCACTTCAACCCCTTGTTAATACTTACACCTTGTTTATTTTAAACTTGACTTAAGTTTTGACATTGTGTTGATCATTTTACGTCAAACTACCATTGAGATACACTTTACATATGGAGTAGTTTCTTGTAGATTGGAATTGTTTTCCAAACTTTGTGATTGTTCCTTGTGATCATTTGTCTTGTAAAATTGTTTTTCTAAGGAAAATCCTTTTGATCCTTTGATCCCTTGGTTCTTCATTTTGACATTTACACTTGCAACTTGTTGTCCAAACCTTGTTGGATTGTCAATTTTTTTCATCAATATGTTTGTTTTCTGTAGATCCCCTTCAGAAAATCACATGAGCATACTTACAAAATGTCTAGTAGGTTATTGCTATACTACCCGAATCGATATGAAACTTCCTTCCATTTGAAGGATTTCAATCATACAATATAGGTCTAGGCATTTGGACCCAACAATGCCAACAATGACTAACTATCACATTGTTCCTCACACTTACACTAATAAGGAACCTGGGTTTAGGCATTCACATGAAAATATGCCAATTACGACTAAACCTCGATTAGCTCTTCACACTAGAGAACTTGTTCGGCTACCCCTTTCCCCACCTTAATCTCATAGTCGGTGGTATGATTCTGATGATTCTAATCCATGCTATTCTTCCTATTTTAATCTAAACTATTCTTTTGATTCCTCTCAATATTATGATGATTCTAATCCAAACTATATTTTAGATTCCTATCAATCTCCTAAGCCTCATCCAATCAACTTTCTTTTAGGGAGTAATCAATCACCCAAACAAAATTTTCCTCCTTTAGGGATTTACATCACCATAAAATCTTCCCTGAATTCTTTTGATTCAATTCATATGTCCATGTCCTCCCTTTTTTCATAGGGCCCCCTTTATCACCACCTTAACAACTTCCTCCTTTGAAGATCCGTGCGACTCTAAGTTCCTCCAATCATTCCTCTAATTTGACTCCTGAGTCATGATCCTCCCTTTCTTCATAGGACCCCTTTTATTAGTGACCTCAACGAACTCTTCCTTTGTCAAAGATCCATGCGACTCAAAATTCCTCTAATCAATCATCCAAGTCGACCCCCATGTTGTAATCTACTGACTTGCTACGTGATCCTCTTTTTCTACCTGCACTATGTCATCTTCTAGGAAAACCAATACTAACCCATTCCAAATCTACATCTTCTTCCACTCACGAGACATCTAAATCCAAATCTACTTTGTCTCTTGAGTCATCATCTTCTAAATATTCCACACCAGTTGGACCTCTTTCTTCTAATCAACCTACTATCATAAAATAAATACAACCCATACCGATCGATTTCTTTCAGAATGAAGAATCAATCAGAGAATTCATGGGGCTACATGATGACATCCTTTTAGAGGACCATGGGCAAGGATTCTATTTTGACCTTGATGTGTTCACGTATTGTGGGGAAGAGGTTGATTTTTTTATAGAAAACAACAAAAGATCCTAGGATCATCAGACTTGATCCTCTTCTTATTCTTCCATTTTTACCATCCCCATTAAATGGAGAAACTCCTGGGTCTATCATTTATCCATGGCCTATATTATCGTCACCCAATCATTCTTAACATATCATGATACCTCAATCACAATCTCACTTTGGGTCACTACCTGGTATCCCATCATCTTATTCTATATGTGGGCCACCTCCTTGTAGCCCTCCATCTTATACTTGTGGGTCACCTCCGGGTTTCCCATTATCCACTATACTTGGGCCATGTCCTAGTATCCCCTCATCTTCTATCTATGGGACACTTCCTGGTATCCATTCATCTTCTATACTTTGGCCACGCCCTAGTAGTCCTTTGTCTTCCATCTATGAGACACCTCCTGTTAGCACATCATCTTCTATACTTGGGCCACGTCCTAGTAGTCCTTCGCCTTCCATCTATGGGAAACCTTGACCATCATATCATCCTTCTATTAATGATTGGGGAAATCCCACCATCATTCCTCACATTCCTCTCATCAATCCTAAACATCCACTTTCTTCTCCCATTTCTAGGGATCGACAAGTCGACTAGCTTATACAAAACCCAAATAGTTTCTTCATCAAGCTAAGATAAAAATATGAAGAGCTCTAAAGCTCCCAATAAGTTAAACAACCATAAAGTTAAAAATCAAACGTGATTCAAAAATGCACACCAACACAACCATCAAGTATGGTGCAAAGTGCATAAACCTATGCATAGGGAACTCAAGCTCTTGCATACAAAATCCATGTTTCAAGTTAAGCCAAAGTCATTTATTGAGTATGAGCTTACCATAGTCATTGAGATTGGAGATAATATTACTCTTGATAAGCAAACACTTCTAGTCTCCCTCATGAAATAAATCACAAACATCGTTGTTAGATCCTATCACGCAAAGTGACATTGTTGGTCATAACTTCCTAAAATCTACAAAAATAAAAAAATCAAAAACAAAAAAATGAGAAAACATTAAAACATTACCAAAAAAAAAATCAAAGTACAAAGATCAAACATTGCAATCAGGTATTATATAGACATGGATGTTCTTTCTCCCCTTTCATTCCATTCCTTTACAAGTATCCCACCATATTCATCCCTTCGATGATCTTTTGGTTAGTATATGTGCGCTCCTTGTGCGACATTGATGTCTATTGTATCTATTTGACATTGGTCTTTCATCACCTTGGTAAATTAAAGAACCATTGGCCTCTTTGGGATCCTATCACTATCTACATCTAATGAACTTGTTGTGAAGATAGTTTGGGCATATTCATTGACACTAGCCAATGTCGTCATCACAATCACTTCCACATCCTTCCATAAAGCCATCAATGGTTCTTAAACCCTTATCAAAAAAATTGAGAGAGTTGAAATAATTTTTAGAAAGCAAAATAAATCAAAACATCAAAAATTAAAAGCAAAAAAACAAAGCAATAAAACTCTCTCTAGAGATATTTCCAAAGATTCTATTGGGGCTACAGATGCCCTCAAGCTAGTAGTAGAGTAATGTTGCATAACTAGAATCAAATACATCTCCGTCGGGGATTTGAACGACTGGCTCATAGTGGAGCAATGTAAGGCTCTCCTTCCACCTTTCATTCACAAATTACATTTCCAAATCAATCATTCCTTTACATTGACAAGTCTTTCCTCACTACTGCCTATCAAATCTTCACTTCAAGAGGTAATTAATTTCAATGTGCACACACTAGGTCTTTATGATCAAACATGATTAATTTGTTACCAAGTGTATTTTTTTGGACCTTTTTTAGACTCTTGCTATAGTCTAGATTTTATCTCATGATTTGTTCCTTGGGCTAATCACATTTTCATCGCCAATCTTCTATCTACATTTTCCATATCATTCCATAGCATTCACACTGTTCTTCTTCTTCGTTCATAACATCCATGTGTATAAGATTTCCTTTTTACCATGTTTACAGGAACCTTTGTCCCCTTCTAATAAAACAATATTTTATTTCTTTTCTATCATATGTTTCTTGGACATTTTGCACTAAGGGCATGCACAATCCTCCTTAGAACTTCATTGGCTTGAGTTCCTCATCATGTTGAACCTATCCTTTGTGGCCTTGATCCAACATATCTTCTTCTTGTATATACGTGCGAGATTTTCCCTCGTACATTATCACCTCTTGTTGGGGAATCTTTGGATTTTCATTTTCCTATACATAGCTTCAGGAAACTTTCAAAAACCTTGAAAATAAAGAAAAATTGTAAAAAGTTAGAAAATCCAAAAAAATTGGTAACATTTCAAAAACCTAAAAATTCTAAACATTGTTTAAAAATCCAAAAATTGTAAAATCATTTTTTTCAAAAATTGGTAACAAGCATGCACGCAACTGAAGCCTTGCATCGTACTCAAACATAAAATTTTTTCCTACAAAACATATTTCTTTGATTCTCACCTATTCTTGTGCATGACTCGTGGATCATTTGGATCTACCCTCCATCAACAAAATTTAGTTTGCTTGTTATATCTATCTTCCCTTGCACGAACGTGTTGCTTGGGGTAGTTTCATAGGGCACGATTGCTTTTTCATGGGAATTCTATGTCCTTCACTTATTCACCTCGCATGTATCCTTGCTTGGGGTGTCATTCTTAACCCTTGTCATTAATTCACACAGGTTGAAATTGAAATTTGATAACAAAAACATTTATGCAACCATCTTGAACGTTGTTTGTTTTAGTATGTGTGTTTGTACTTGTTTCCATGTTAGATTAACTTGTTTACTTTCTCATATTGCATTACATTATGTATGTTGCATTGAGTTAGTGTTTTAGCAATGAAAAATGCTCATATTATAGCTTTTCATTTTATTATACACGTTATACATGCATATATTTTCATAAGGACCAATGACGTAGATCATCAAGCAAAATGATGAAATAAAGTTGTTTTTACATCAGTTGGATGAAATCTATTTCCATCTCCCTTCATCTTCATTTTTCTTCCTTCTCATTTTCTTCTATGACACTATTCTTCCAAATCACTGGGGAAATAGGATCATTTTATCCCCCCTCCGCTCCTCAATCTTTTATCCATTTCTTTCACCTTTTCGATCATCGATCAACCTCTTTCATCACCCCATGACACTTGAGGGGTTATCCTTCATTCTACCATTTTTCTCCTACCCCTTAAAAATTTACTTATATGTACTTGTCTACTATCTTTGAAGTGGCATCTTTTATGCCACCCTAAAGAGGGTCAAATGTAGACACCTAAAATCCGCTTACGCAATTTTAATACTTAAATTGCACTAAATATCCTCTCTCCTGTTATTTCCATAATAATTAACACTTTTCTATTAATGAGCTAAAATTTCTCTTCATTCCCGTTAATTAATTACATTTTTCTAATTGATTAGCCTTCCTATCACTTAGGATGCCGATTAACGACCTTTCGTTAATTATTGTTCGCTTCTTCTTGTGTTAATTAATTATTATTAATTAATTACACTCGTTACTCTAAATCAATAAATTACCATTTATTGGATGAAATTCCACTCTTACATCCCCCAAATCATAATAACTTTCCTCTAATTATCTTCTATAAGCTTACATCTACATATTAATTAATCACCTTTGATTAATTAAACATCCCTCAATTCCCATGAGTTACCAAAGACAAATTAAACTCTTCTAAATCAAACTTACCTTTTCCAAAGCATGTTTATCCATTTCTAATATTTATTTACCCTAATCCCACATGCACTAAGATGTAAAGCTCTCTCAAACATGCAAGATATATAAAGGACCATGATCCTTCATCTAAAAGACACACCATGCTTTGAATAGTGAAAACTATAGGCATTTGGCTTTGAGAATTCTCCATTGATTTGGATTAGCTTCTCCATCTTGCATTCATTCACTCAAATTTGAGTAGTATGGGAAGATCCAAAAATGGCCTTATAGTCATTTCTTGGTGTGATTCCATCCTCAATTTTTGAGGTCACCAACATCAACTTTGATTGTTAAATGATCTAACTAGGTTCATGTTTAGTTAGCAATCTAAAGAGTAGGAAAGAACTTAGCATTTAGTTATTTATGCATTGAAGAAGTTAGTTTCTATAAGCTCTTATCATGATGGTTCCATGGTATATTTGATTTTACTTTGAATTTATTAGGTTTTAGCTTCTTTTTATTAGCAATGCAAGTTTATTATGAACACATTTGGCACACCCGGTGGGACCACTCCATTGTCCTTAGCATTTGATTTCAAATTTTGTTTGTTTTGTCTCAATTTTGGCTAGCACTTATAATGCACATTTTAAATAACTGGAATTCCTTGATGTATTTTACTAACTTTACATGTGTTGTGTATCTTTTTAGGTTTAAAGGAGATGGGTTGTTAATTTTGGGCTAAGATGACAAAAAAATGACATTTTTGAGTTTGATGATGTCGATCTACATGTTTATGAAATCACATAGGAAAATCACGCTAGCATGCCCCCGCCCCACGTAACTATTGAGAGGGGTGCATAAGTGTCTCTCTTTCCGTGCTATCGTAACATTGATTTTGTGTCATTCTATGTCAGGCGCGTAGGTGTGAATCTACATGCGTATGTGTGAATTTGGGCACGTAGGTGTGAATCTAGGTGCGTAGGTGTGAATCGGGTGTGTAGGTGTGAATCTAGGCACATATGTGTGAATATGGGCATGTAGGTGTGAATCTGGGTGCATAGGTGTTAAATTAGGTGCATATGTGTGAATCTGGGCACACTATCGTTGAACCTTGTGCATAACCTATCTTCCCAAGGCTATAATGTTTTCTCCCGAACTTGAAACAACTCCATTTTTTTGCGTTGGAAAGGTATTAAAGAGAACTACGCAATGGAAACATAATATTAGGATTTTGAATTACAGAAAATTTATGGTTTCCTTTATTAGAAAACTAGTCATTTTCTAACATGTCTAAATGCTTTGTAAAATTTGGTCTTTGATATTTCTAACATTTTTAGGTTTTTAATGCTAACTTCTGTTTGTAGGGTGTTTTGAATCATTAATTTTCTAACTTGTTTGATGATTTTTAATGAATGTCATGCTTTTCATATCTTAGGATAGAGTTGTGTATGATCTTCTCTCACACCTTTTAGGTGATCTTGGGAATCAAAAACAATTCTAAGCCTTGTTTCATTTCTTTAAAAACACTTTATTAAATTCATGTTTAAGGGAATGAACAACAAATGGTTAAAACGAGCTGCCTAATCCTTTGATTTACAAGCTTTTCCATTTTCAATATAGTTGGGTTACTTGTTGCGTATGCTCTTCTCTTGCATCTTAGGATGATCTTGAGAATAAAAAAACATTTAATACTCTTTTATGATGTTTTGATCTTATGGAAAACTATTAACCTTTGCGTGCAGGGAAAAAATCACTTGTCAAAGAATTGAGATCTAAACAAATACTAATACAATTTGTTGCAGTTACCAATGATGTGCAAAACCAAACTAAGATAAAAGATTAAAAAAACACACTATTTAAAACACATGAAGATTAAAAAAACACACATGACTATTCAAAACACTGTATTTGTAGGTTCGGTTAAGAGCTACGACTTGCGCTTAAAACTAGGGGAAGTGCCTTAGCATAAGCCATAAAACTCAATATGAGGATTACCCAGGAACCCCAAAGTAGTCCACACCTTGAGGGAACCGGTGGATGAAACAGGAAGTGCTCCGCTTACCCACTTGACTAGTACACCTTTGTGAGATTAGTGTCAAAATTATCTTCACGCGACCCCAATGAGATACAACTGAATATAATTTATTGCTCATTATATCGAAGGGGGTAAAGTAAAGTTAGGATACTCCTTGATTTAGTCAATGTGACTTTCTTGGCAAACCGCGCTCGTAGAGATAGTTTGTGACACCTAGAGAGTGAACTAATAGGAAGCCATTTTGCATAGGAGCCAAATTTACCAAAACCAATCATGTTTCAAAGAGCTCTCATGAAGTGAGAACTTTTTTGGAGTCAAAACCTTGTTAGTCAAACAAGGGAGATTCCATTAAAGTTTGAGCCTAGTGTTATTCATCATGAAATTTGTGAAGTGTTACTTTGTCTTAGTTTTTCACTTGTCTTAAGACAAGGTGAAACTCTGCCAAAGTTACACCAAGTATTTTTCACCCCCACTTGGTCTACTCCTTTGTTTTCTTGTTGCCTTTTAGGACAAAAGAAAGCATACATACGTAGTGTTACTCAAGATTGTGTCCACCACTTTTGCACCCACTTACATCCTTCCTTATTGTGACTATGATAATAAGCATTGAAAGTGTGTTGGTACATCCTCAAATCTTGAGTAGCCTTGTCTTGATACCCACATCAATACATTTCATCATAGTTAGGCTTGCTTCATCATCAATTTTCCTTGAGGTGTTACTTTTCTCGCATCGTCTTGATACAATTTTAATACTTACATCTTGTTTCTCGTAAACTTGATTTAAGTATCTAAATTGTACCACTACATTTCTTGCACCTTAACAAATCCTTGGTATACTTTGACCTTGTCTCCTTCCAAACATTTCATCAACCTTGAAAAGTGTTGTTGTTACGTTGTTCACGTCATATCAATATCATTTCGATACTAATATCTTACTTTTCTCGTAAAGCTTGATTAACGTATCTAAGTGGTATTGTTGTGTTGCTCACATTCATAACTTCCACTTTTTAGGATTTAGGCCTTGTTTGTATCTAGATTGGTTATAATATACTTTGCATTGGAAATCACTTTAACCCTTGTTAATACTTATGCCTTGTTTATTTTAAACTTGACTTAAGTGTTGACATTGTGTTGATCATCTTGTGTCAAACTACCATTGAGATACACTTTACATAAGGAGTAGTTTCTTGTAGATTATACTTGTTTGAAAACTTGCATGATTGTTCCTTGTGATCATTCATCTTGTAAACTTTTTTTCTAAGGACAATCCTTTTGATCCTTTGATCCCTTGGTTCTTCATCTTGAAATTTACACTTGCAACTTGTTTTCCAAACCTTGTTGGATTGTCAAAATTTGTCATCAATATGTTTGTTTTCCTTAGATCCCCTTCAAAAAATCAAATGAGCATACTTACATAATGTCTAGTTAGTTCGTGTTATGTTGCCTAAATCGATATTGAACTTCCTTGTATTTGAAGGAGTTCAATCATACAATCTAGGTCTAGGCATTTGACCCAACAATGCCAACAATGACTAACTATCACATGGTTCCTCACACTTATGAAAATAAGGAAATTGGGTTTAGGTATTCACATCGAAATACACCCATTATGACTAAACCTCAATAAGTTCTTTGTGCTAGAGAACCTGTTCGGCTACCCCTTTCCCCACCTTCATCTCATAGTTGATGGTATGATTATGATGATTCTAATCCATGCGATTCTTTTGATTATAATCCAAAAATATTCTTTGATGATTCTAATCCAAAACCATCAATCTTCGATGATTCAAACTATATTTTTAGATTCCTGAGCTCCGAGCCTCATCCAATCAAATTTCTTCTAAGGAGTAATCAATCACCTAAATGAAGTTTTCATCCTTTAGGATTTGTGTCACTAAAAATCTCCCATTCATTCTTCCGATTTGACTCCTACATCATGGTCATCCCTTTCTTCTCAAGACCCCTTTATCAGCCCCTCAATGACATATTCCTCCTTTGAATATCTCTGTGAGTCCAAGTTCCTCTAATCATTCCTCTAATTTTGACTTCTGAGACCCTTTTATGGTCTCTCTCTTTCTTCATGTGACTCAAAATTTTATCAATCACCTCAATGACCTCTTCCTCCATCGATCACTAACTACATGATCCTTTTTTCTACTCCGCACTATGAGGTCTTTAAGGAAAACCAATACCAACCCATTCCAAATCTACATCTTCTTCCACTCATGAGACATCTAAATCCAAATATACTTCATCTCTTAAGTCATCATCTTCTAAATCTTCCACACCAGTTGGACCTCTTTCTTCTAATCAACCTACTATCATCAAAGAACAACAACCCATACCGATCGATTTCTTTCAGAATGAAGAAGCAATAAGAGAATTCATGGGGCTACATGATGACATCCCTCTAGAGGACCATGAGCAAGGATTCTCTTTTGACCTCAATGCATTCACATATTGTGGGGAAGAGGTTGATTCCTTTTGTCAGAAAACAATGGAAGATCCTAAGACCATCAAACTTGATCCTCTTCTTATTCTTCCATTTTCACCATCCCCATTACATGGAGAAAATTCTGGGTCTATCATTGATCCTTGGCCTATCTTCTCATCACCCAATCATTCTTTACATATCACAATTCCTCAATCACAATCTCACCTTGGGTCACCTCCTAGTATCCCATCATCTTCTTCTATATGTGGGCCACCTCCTAGTAGCCCTCCATCTTCTACTTGTGGGTCACCTCTGGGTAGCCCATTATCCTCTATACTTGGGCCACATCCTAATATCCCCTCATCTTCTATCTATGGGACACCTCCTAGTATCCCATCATCTTCTATACTTGGGCCATGCCCTAGTAGTCCTTTGTCTTCCATCTATGGGACACCTCCTGGTAGCCCATCATCTTCTATACTTGGGCCACGCCCTAGTATTCCTTCATCTTCCATCTATGGGACATATCCCACTAGCCCATCCTCTTAATCCTTGGACCATATCCTCTTTATTCATCATATCATCCTTCTATCAATGACTGGGGAAATCCAACCATCATTCCTCACATTCCTCTCATCAATCCTAAACATCCACTTTCTTCTCTCATTTCTTGGGATCAAAAATTCAAACATTAGCTTATATGAAACCCAAATAATTTCTTCATCAAGCTAAGATAAAAAATATGAAGAGCTCTAAAGCTCCCAACAAGTTAAACAACCATAAATTTAAAAATCAAATTTGATTCAAAAATGCACACCAATGCAACCATCAAGTATGGCACAAAGTGCATAAACCTATGGATAGGGAACTCAAGCTCCCACATACAAAATCTATGTTTTAGGATAAGTCACAATCATTTATTGAGTATGAGCTCACCACCTTCATCGAGATTGAGATAATATTACTCTTGATAAGAAAACACTCCTAGTCTCCCTCATTAAATAAATCACAAACATCGTTGTTGGATCCTAGTGACATAGTTTGTCCCAACTTCCTAAAATCAAAAATAAAAAAAAAAAAAAAAAAAAAAAAAAAAAGAGAAAACATTAAAACATTACAAAAAAATAAAAAATCAAAGGTACATAGATCAAACATTACAATAAGGTATTTCATACACATGGATGTTCTTTCTTCCCTTTCATTCCATTCCTCTGTAAGTCTCCCACCACATTCATCCCTTCAATGATCTTTTGGCTAGTCCTTTTGCGCTCCTTGTGCGGTATTTATTCTATAGTATCTGTTTGACCTTGGTCTTTCATCACCTTGGTAAATTAAAGAACGAATGACCTCTTAGAGATTATATCACTATCTACATCTAATAAAATTGTTGTAAAGAACTTTTGAGCATATTTATTGACACTAGCCAATGTCATCATCACAATCACTTCCACATCCTTCCATAAAGCCATCAATGGTTACTAACCCTTATCAAAAAAATTGATAGAGCTGAAATAATTTATAGAAACTAAAATCAATCAAAAATCATCAAAAATCAAAAAAAAAAAAAAACAAATATAACTCTCTCTGGGGTATTTATAGTATCTCTATCGAGGCTATAGACACTGAGTGGCAGAGAGAGATATGATGTGACTAGAATCAAATACATCTCTCTTTGGGGCTATGGACGCGCTGGATGACAACAAAGCAATGTACGGCTCTCCTTCCACCTTTCATTTACAAATCAAATTTCCAAATCAATCATTCCTTCACATTGGCTAGTTTTTCCTCACTTTGATGCCTATCAAATATTCAATTCAAGAGGTAATTAATTTCCATGTGCACACACGGGTCTCTATGAGAAAACATGATTAGTATCTTACCAAGAGTCTTTTTTGGACCTTGTTTAGACTCTTGTTATAGTCTATATTTTGTCTCATGATTTGTGCCTCGGGATAATCAAAATTTTATCGCCAATATTATAGCTGCATTTTCCATATCCTTTCATAGCATTTACAATTTTCTTCTACTTTGTTAAGAACATCCATGTGTATAAGATTTCTTTTTACCATAGTTTACGGGAACCTTTGTCCCCTTTTAATAAAACAATCTTTTACTTCTTTTCTATCATATGTTTCTTGGCCATCTTGCACTAGGGGCATGCTTGCTCCTTCTTATCACTTCATTGGTTTGAGTTCATCATCATGTTGAACCTATCCTTTGTGGCCTTGATCCAACATATCTTCTTCTTGTATATACGTGCAAGATTTTCCCTTGTACATTCTCACCTCTTGTTGGGGGCATCTTTGCATTTTCATTTTCCTATACATAGCTTCAAAAACTTTCAAAAATCCCTGAAAATAATTTTTTTTTGCAAAAACTTAGAAAATCCAAAACAAAATTGGTAAACATTTCAAAAACCTAAAAAATTCTAAAAATTATTTATAAATCCAAAAAATTGTAAAAATCAAAAATTTTCAAAAAATTGGTAACAAGCATGCACGTTGCTAAATCTTGCATCGTACTCAAACACAAAAAAATGTCCTACAAAACATCTTTATTCCTTTCTGGCTGTTCTTGTGCATGATTCATAGATCATTTGGATCTACCTCCATTAACAAAAGTTGGTTTGCTTACTATATCTGTCTTCCCTTGACATGAACATGTTGCTTGGGGCAGTTTCATAGGGCACGCTTATTTTTCATGGGACTTCTACATCCTTTACTTATTCACCTCGCATGTATCCTTGCTTGGGGTGTCATTCTTAACCCTTTTCATTAATTCACACAGGTCAAAATTGAAATTTGATAACAAAAACATTTGTGCAACCATCTTGAACGTTGTTTGTTTGAGTATGTGTGTTTGTACTTATTTCCCTATTAGGTTAGCTTGTTTACTTTCTCGTATTGCATTACATTATATATGTTGCATTGAGTTAGTGTTTTAGCAATGAACAAATGTTCGTATTATAGATTTTCATGTTATTATACACTTTTTTTGTATGCATATATTTTAATAAGGATCGATGACGTAGATCACCAAGTAAAATGATAAAAAAAGTTTTTACATCAGCTTGATGAAAGCTATTTCCATTCCCTTCATCTTCATTTTTCTTCTTTCTCATTTTCTTCTATCACACCATTCTTTTGAATCACTTGGGTTAATAAGGATCATTTTTATCCCCTCCCCCGCTCCTCAATCTTCTATCCTTTCTTTCATCCTTTTCGATCATCGATCGACCTCTTTCATCACATCATCGATAATCAAGGGGGCATCCTTCATTGTACCAATTTTTCTTATATCACTTCAAAATTTACTTGTTTGTACTTTTCTACTATCATTGAAGTGGCGTTCGCTTATGCCACCCTAAAGAGGGGCAAATGTAGACACCTAAAATCCGTTTACGCAGTTTTAATACTTAAATTACACTAACTATCATCTCTCCCGCCATTTCCATAATAATTACACTTTTCCACTAATTAGCTAGCATTCCCCTTCATTCTATTAATTAATTACATTTCGATAATTACTTAGCCTTCCTATCACTTAGGATCTTTGATTAACGACCTTTCGTTATTTAGTGTTCGCTTCTACTTGGGTTAATTAATTATTATTAATTAATTACGCTCACTACTCTAAATCAATATATTACCATTTATTGGATCAAATTCCTCTCTTTCATCCCCAAAATCATACTAAATTTCCTCAAATTAGCTTCGATAAGCTTACATCTACCTATTAATTAATCACCTTTGATTAATTAAACATCCCTCAATTCCCATGAGTTATTAATGACAAATTAAACTCTTCTAAATCAAACTTACCTTTTCCAAAACATGCTTATCTATTTCTAATATTTCTTCACCCTTATCCCACATGAACTAAGATGCAAAGCTCTCTCAAAAATGCAAGCTATATAAAGGACCAAGCTCCTTCATCTAAAAGACACACCATGCTTTGAATAGTGAAAGCTATAGGCATTTGGATTTGAGCATTCTCCATTGATTTGGATTAGCTTCTCCATCTTGCATTCATTTAATCAAATTTGAGAAGTAGGGGAATATCCAAAAATGGCCTTGTAGCCATTTCTTTGTGAGATTCCATCCTCAATTCTTGAGGTCACCAAGTATTAACTTTGATTGTTAAATGATCTAACTAGGTTCATGTTTAGTTAACAATCTAAAGAGTAGGAAAGAACTTAGCATTTAGTTGTTTATGCATTGAAGAAGTTAGTTTATATAAGCTCTTATCATGATGGTTCCATGGTAGATTTGATTTTGCTTTGAATTTGTTAGGTTTTAGCTTCTTTTGATTAGCAATGCAAGTTTATTATGAGAACACATGGTAACCCCTGTCCTTAAGAAGATTCATAATTCAACATCTCTTAAGGACTTTGTCATGCCTACATTCACATGTTTTTGATGGTACTTGGTGACCGTCATCCCCATCTTCTACACTACCGCATGCTTATGACCTCTTATTATGATGATATATTATTACTTGAGGGCCTTTTGATACATTCTTATTGACGAGGTGTTGCAATGGTACACTCATCTTCCCTTCAGGTCCATTAGTACTTATTATGACATCTAGGATGCTTTCCTCTGTAGGTTTATCATCAAAAATGACCCTAAGGTTACTTATGACCGCTTTCCTACTTTACATCAGGGCTCATCTGAACCTATCAAGGATTATATCTTACGGTTCAATGTTTGTATACATCAATTGATATTCCAACCTATTGATCTAGAAAAGTAATTTATTTTTGTCATGGTTTGATTCCCACACTTAAGAAAAGATTGTAGTATGATACATGTGAGTCATTCATTCTTCTCTGCTATAAAGTCCTAGATCTAGAGCAAGATCTTCTTTCAATAAATGTCATTGACCCTCCACATACATCTACTTCTATTATATCATCTAGTCCTCCTCCATTGAAATTGGTTGAGCGTCCTACACAATCTCCACCTTTGCCTCACAAGAAAGGAAAGTAGGCTCAACCTACTCCACCACCATAACATACTTCTTCTCCTCGTCCTCAACAAATTACTTATCATTCCACTCCATCTCGCATCATGTGAGCCATTACATTTCTCCCATCATGCTAGACCTCATGATGTATTGTTTACCTTACTTGAAAAGTGCCTAATTCACTTACCATCCAACCATCATCACCCACAACATAGGTTACAACATCAACATGATCAACCATACTGTAATTATCATCACATAAATGGCCATAGGGACAATGATTGTCTTTCCCTTCATGATAGATTGCAACAATTAGAGGAAAAGGGAATCATCTCCTTTGGCTCTCACTCACATGAGCGGTCTATTTCTCCTCTACCTCAATAGAGGGTTTCTACTCCACCTGAGTCCTCTTCTCCATCGATTCTCATGCCATAGTTCATCCATCACCACCATATATCACTCATGCATGCTTTCCACCACATCCATCCATCACTCCACTATTGCATTCATACTATCCACCGCATCATGTTGCTTCTACACATTAGATTCCACAACCCTCCATATTCACGCATTCCACCACAACTCCATATGACATTTAGTTTGGCACATATTCGCATGTTACTTCCATCCCACATGCTTCCACCGCTACACACCACCTTGGTCTTTGGTAGGTGATGCTTATCACCTTACCTCCCGATGATGCACTTGTGTTCTTATGGTTCTTACATGATTGTTGAGGGATTTTTTCTAAGAACCTCTCATCACACACTTCGTCATTTCATCTAGCACACTCAATCATTTCCCGATGATGCACTCTTGCTTACATGACTTATTCTTGACTGTTGAGGGGTTTTAACTAAATGAACCCATTCATACATGTGGGGGGCATCACTAATATTCCCCCTTAGTTTCATCATACTAACATTCTATGATCACATCCTATTATCATGTATCACAACACATTACTTTATTTTATGATTATACATCATCCATTTTTACATCTATTCTACTATCATCCTTACATTAACTATGCACTACCAATAAACATTTCATCAATCATGTTACATTCGTCATCTATTTTCATCATTCATTGTACACATTTTGTCTATCATTACCAACATTATAATGTGAATCTACCTTAATCAAACATGAACACATACACTATGACAATAAAACATCGAATCATACATCATCCATTATATTGTGACATTTATATACCATAAAAACTCATCATATAACCATAACATGCGTCCACACACACACACACATCAAATCCAAATCATCATTACAGAAAAATTTCATCACCGAGGGAAACTCCCTACATCATATACAATAGTACAAGTCAAAAATCGTCACCACTATCACTCTCAGTACTACGAGAGCCCTAGAACTAGACACTTCAACACCAATGCGATGCCGCTATTTGTGGCCTCAATACCTCTTAACTTACCTCCGTAATAGGGTAATCTCTCACGCTACTCGAATCGCGACATTACACCTCCACGTATTGTTCAAACACATCCTATGCCAAGGGACCACCTCTTACTACCTCTCGGGCTTGTCAAGTCTCCTCGTGTGCCTTGTCCCTCTCACCTAGCAATACCGTGCATGTCGCCGCTGTTATGGCCACTGGCTCAAATAAATGGGCATGCTCACCCACTATATCATCCACTCACTCAAGTATACCTCCACCAAGTACGTTAGTCGACATGTTCCGTGTCAATGTGCAGATGGACATGTCTACTATTAGGGACCAATATGCATCACCTACAAAACAAATAACACAACACATTAGACAATCATTGTTATCACATAAGCCAACAACAACATACACAACATAACTATCTATAGATACTCATGCTTAGCTACAACTATTACTACATTTTCAGGGGCATGAGCTTCCCCCTCTCTACTCCTCCTTGCAGTAACCCCACTGGACCTGTAAATAATGGGAAAAAAATACCCACCAATGAGCTGCCCACCATGCATGGTACTCCTCTGTGCAACCTGATTCGTTTGAGTCTATCAACTCTATCATCACATATACCTCATCTAGCCCTAGTGGTACTAGATGCTCTGCTGTGGGCCCTGGTATAGCTCCATCCGTCTTAGGTACTTTGATGGATCTCAACATATATATGGCTCTAGCGGCACGTCCTAAGCCATGCCGAACTATTGTGATACTCTCTCTACTTGAAAAATATCATCCACACTCAGGAATCAATCGTCAAACCACATCATCCTCTAAATACACTGCAACTCTACAATATCCTTGGGCCATTCTCCATAAGTGTGGTATGGCCTCCATGTAATTTCTTTGGGCCCCATCCTATCTATTAGTGCCCTGTAGGTATCTATATCCATCCTACGCCTATGAATATTAATCCACCTCCTCACATATATCTCTAGCCTAGCCCACTCTCCTCGTGGACCTCCAACTGGTCTCAACACAACTATATGCTCATAAGCCCATACATGCAATAGTGTAGTGGCTCTTATCCCACCACCATGCTCATTGTGAGTAAATCAAGTATAGATCTCTGTATAGGTAGGCCAAAACACACTATACCCACACGTATCTAGTACCCTCATCCTCTATCCAATGACATATATCATACATCTTATACAAGATGCCTACACCTCCTCCCTCCAATGTTATAGATGAAATAATAACAACTACTATGAAATTTCACAAACATGAAACCCTAGACTCGTAAAATAACATTCGGACTAATATGGGCCTCAACAGTACTCGAGTCCCCATAAAATACCATCTCACAATATGCATCTATCTCTCCATATCCTCTAATGACATCACCTGTACTCTCTCTCCAACAACCGAAAACCACAATATATGATACACATCCTCCAAAGTAATAGTCATCTCCCCCGTAGGAAACCAAAATGTACACATATCCACACACCACCTCTTGCATAATGCAGTCAACATGGGCATATTATGGGGCACATCCCCATTCGTGCTATGTGTCATAGGATGACATGGTCCATCACATCCCAATCATCATCTGATGACCCAATCCAAGCAAAGTACTCATGTGATGCCCACCGCGAAACTCCCTCGAGTGAATGTCTCTCTGCATAACATAAACAAACAACAAACCCAATGTTAGAATGCCTTATAAGTACAAACAAACTCACTCATCACATTACTATACATCACAAATCACACTTATACCATTCCGGACCAAACACACACATTCTGGACGAGGGTGCCTAAGTGTAGGACTGGGGCACCTAGAAGTAGGACACTAGCACCCGAATCTAGGTGCTCTTGTCCTAGAGGTCATTAGCACCCTCACCGCTCTTATCTAGACCTAAAACGTTGAGAAACTCAAAAATCTTGAAATTGTAAAAATTCACCAGAAACGACTACTACACCATACATTTTTTGAAAAACAACACACATACATACCAACTCTGCGGCAATCGACGTGATACTATAGAGGTCACCACCATCTCAAAATGACTAGGACATGCTGCTCTCACTTGCGGCATTTTTACTCACTTAGTGCTTGTTGTCCACCCAAAATTCCCTGCTCTTAAGAAAGTGAACTTCCAAAATTTTGAGTTTAAGTGTCTTCTCTGTTGTGCTGAAAGTGTCAAAAGTCGTGAAATTGAGAAAGTCTACGTTTTTGGGTCATTTCATGTGTTTTTCGGGCCTGTCGGACATTTTTGTCCCGTGTGTCCCAAGTTCAAAAGTGCGCTCTGTTCCCCGATCGGCCGATCTCCTCGAAGTTTGTCTTTTTCGGGTATGTCGGACATTTTTGTCCCGAGTGTCCCAAGTCAAATTGTGCAAGTTGTTCCATTTTCAGCCAAAACACCCGAACCGCGTACTTCACGCATTTTTGTCCCGTGTGTCCCAGGTTCAATCGGGCAAGTTGTTCCATTTTCGGCCGATTCGCCCAAACCGCGTACTTCGCGCTTTCACGTCCCAAATGTCCCAAGCTCTTCCGGACCCATTGTCACCTTTTCGTCCGATCCGGCCGAGTCGCGTGTTTCGCGCATTCACGTCTCACATGTCCCAAATGAACCAAGTGCCATTCATGCTTATTTTTCCCGCTCTACCCGAATATCATGCTTATTCAAATTGGTAGGTATGTATTAAATGCGCATTCATTGTCTTTCTCTCTCCTAATCGGCTATATAACGGGCATCCCCCCTTTGCATTTTTCACACTGCTTTCACGCTATCCTTTGCTCGAACCCTTGCAATATAATTTCCTGTGCGTGTATCCTTTCCTCTGTAATTCCTTCCCAAAGTCAAGCTCGCGTCTCTGTCCTCCGAATTACTGTCAATATGAAGATCAAATTTCAAGGACAGGAGCAAATCTCGCCACTAGAATCTGCCGTTCACAATATTGGGGACAGTGAAGCTCGTCATCTTGATTTCAGCGATTTTTGGGCAAGGATGGCGGATGCAAACCCTACACCTATGGCGCAGATGATTCACGACAGTGGTTTGGCTTTCACTGGAGGTTTCCGATCTCGATACGGTGTGGGCCGATTCTACAACGGTGCTTTCGTGCGGAGCTCACTTCGACCCTGATTCGAGTGAATTGACCAATATACACGGGGAACTCATCGCCAAGCTGGATGCTGCCACCATTAGCACTGCTTTGAGGATCCCAGAGACGGATAATGCCATAGTTGTTTCCCGGGATCAAGCACAGGCCCTGTTTAACCAAGACAACGACAAATACAAGGCGTGGGTGGCGAAGTCATGGCTTAAAAACCCTAAGAAGGGAGCGTCTCGCCTATCCAAGACTCTCTTCCGAGTAGATTTCAATGAAGAGTTGTCAGATTTCATAATCCTACTGGCTCGGGTGATGGGCTTACCTTCTACTAACGAGTTCCATTTCTGGATGTGCCCGCTCATCAGCATGGTGTGCGAGGGAACTCAAAATATCAACTAGGCAGAAATCATCAGCATGAATTTGGCGCAAGAGCATCTGTCCAATGTACAACAAACGAAGAAGTTCTACATGACTTCGTACCTGATGTATACCCTGGCGGCATCAAGACAATGGTTTGGTTTTTCTTACATTGATGCCCACAAGGATGACCCTATATATGCCTACTGCCCGCAGTTCACCCTAGAGACCAGCAATCGCAATTTTAGAATGGTAAATGATGCTTTCACCATGTACGTGGTCATTTTTAGAGCTACTCGAGGGTGACACTGCTTAGAAGGTTTTCGATGAAGCCATGAACTCACGATATCGTACTTACGGTGCTCTTTTATTCAATTCAGAAAATTCTCTTATATTAGGCTTCAGATTGGCTCATGAGAGCACCCCCGAGGCTCTCAAGTAGACCTCAAACTATGGAGCGGTTGCATAGTAGACCTCCATCTCATGGGACAGACAGATGAGAAAATTTTATTGGCGAATAAGGTTTTTGTTGATGCAAAGGATAATCTGTCAAAGTCCTGGGTTTACAGCGTGGAGTGGAAGATCAAAGTCCTGGAGGAGGCTTTGGGAGAGCTGAAGAATAGCTGGCAGAAAGGAGAGGCTTTCAAGACACTGGTGGTATCTGCTTTCAAAGATATACACTGTCATCTCCAAGATGAAACTTCTGGTGTGCCCCTTTCCTTGCAAGAAATCAAAGCTCAATTCAGAGCTTTTGTCAAAGATAATTTATTCAAGGAAAGTTCCATCTCCAAGGAGAAAATGAAGGATATTTTCTCTCTTCAATCTGCCATCGAAGAAGCAAATAAAGATTATCATACTCATGTCGAGTTTGATAAAGAAATGGAGAAGTGTCTCAGATTTTGGGGTCAGTCTACAGCCAACACGTCAGTCCCTCGTGGCAGAGACATAGCCGAGGCATTGAAAAGATTCAGGCAGTGGATTTTGAAGTCAGTGGGTCCCTCCCAGTAACTGACCACCTGTCTTCTTCTCCTTATTCTTTTCTCTTCTTCCCATTCTTTTTCCGTTTTCTTTGTAAAAAGTTGAGGTATTGCGGTTGGCAGTCCTTAACTATTCTTAGTTAAAAGAAGCGGTTACGAAGAGTAACTGATTTGTAAGCTATATAATGGCCTCTCTACGCCATTCTTAAGGAGGAAGAACTGGGTTTATTTTCTGAAAGTGTAAATAGATCATAAAGAAATCAATACAGAAGGGCTTTCCATTCTTTGTCTATCTGATCTCTGTTATCTCTAAGCTTTCATTTAAATTTTGTGAAGATCATTTGTCTCCAGTTTGTTAGTCTTGCCGATTGCATACTTTTCAACTTTGCAAGCATGGTGATCTTGTATAACCAAGAAGGAACTTTGTGTCCTTGATTAATGAATCTGTGTTACGTTAAGGAACTTTGTGTCTTTAAATTCCATCTCATTTATACGATACGAATGATCTTGTTTTCAATTCACTGTAACTTCGCATACATAAAGAATTACTCTGTTATCTATAATTCTGCATGTTTCCTTTCTGCTCATTCTCGTACTCTCATTCCTCAGTCCTTTTGTAATTGATGATCTTTATAGTAAACACTTTCGTAATATCCAAGTTCAACCAGAAAATCATGTTTTGTATATTTGTAAATAGGTTCGTTTCTGAATAAGGGAACCTCTCCCATTAAAGAGGAGGGACTTCTTGTCCCCTGACTGTTGCTCTTCGTAAAGTCCTATTTGACGACCAACAGTTTTTGGCGACTCCGCTGGGGAAAATCATATTCCAGTTCTGTAATTTTTATCATCTTTTGATCTTGCGACTCCGCGTTTTACTCGAGGGAGAAGGGCCCTTGGTATTGAAGATTCTCAGTTTCAGATTTTGGAGCAGTAGGGTTTTCCTTTCCCTTCGATAAGAAATAGAAGGACTCGTTCGACAAGCACTCCACCTGCTCAAGATAGAATTCCTACGGGTGGTATTCCTTCGGAGCTAGCTAGCCCTAATCTTCGAGCTTTGATTCTTGCTAGTGTTGCAGTTCCTCTCCAAGCCGTTTTTCCAAGAATGGTGGTACCATTGCCCTGGGGTCATCGTGTCGGGCCCCTTGCTCTTCCTCAGCCTTTGCATGAGTTACCTAGAGGTAACCGGAAGAACTTTCCTAAATTCAAAGGCGATGGCAAAGTGCATCCTGATGAACACATCGCAGCCTTCATAGTTGCATGTGGAGTTCTAGGAGTTGAACACGAAGATGTCTCCGTGAGACTTTACAAGATAATCTTTGCTGATTGGTTCTATCACCTTTACATTTGGTACTATCACTAGTTGGGACACCATGAGCCCAGGTTTGAAAACCGTTTCAAACCAGCAGAAGATGTGCATGCCTTGCTAGCTCAAATCTCTCAGATAAAGAAAGATTCACCAGAACCCATGAGAGAATTTGTGGCCCGATTCAACAGATTGATCAATAAAATTCCTGTAAATACTCGACCTGTTGATCAAATCCAAAAATGTTTCTTCCTAAATGCCCAAACGCCTGAAGTTAGCTATGCGCTGAGAAGGGCTAATCTCGCAACATTGGTGGAGGATCAAACTCTTGCTGTTAGTGTCGAGGATGATCTGATCATGTCAGGGAAGTTGAGGAGAGACCCTTCCAAATCTAAGTCTGTTGCTTCCTCCTCCTCCACCCCTGGACCTAATACTGATCCATTAGTTCAAAAACTTGTGAATGATCTCATTGCTATAAAGAAACAATTGGCTCAGCATGCTCCTTATGCAGATGTTCCAAGGAGGAATTTCCAGCCCAGAAATCATTTGCCTGCTTCTCAAACAAGATTAGCACTTGAAGGACCTCCTGTTAAAGTTCCTGTAAATGCAACCTGTGAAGTTGAAGAGCCAGATGATGATGAGGATAATGAAGCTTGCGAGGAGTTTGTGGAGGAATTTGATGATGAAGCAGATGAACTTGAGGGATCTCGGGTTAATTTCTTCACCACTGAGGGCATTGATGATGGAGATGATTATGATGAAGTGGTAGCAGACATGAATAGCGAATCATTTGCTGTCATGACTCGAGAGCAGACAAATCAGAGGGAGAAAGTGACACAGCCCCCCAAGAAATCTAAGGAGCAGCCGGCAACTATCCCTGTAATTGCAAAAAGAGGATCTCCTATCCCCACTTCATCTACACCAAAGGTGAGTCCTGTCAATCCTAGCTATTAAAGTTACTTCTTTTTCTCCTAAAGTTGATAAGCCTAGGATTTCAAATGATGATGGCCCGTCCACTTCTGGGTCTTTTGATATTATTGATCATCTGAAAAAGACTAAGGTTCAAATCTCAGAGGCTGAGTATTATCAAACCCATCCCAAAGCTTTTTCCAAAATGATTCAATTTGTTAATTCCCATTCTAAAACCACCTCTAAAGGCCTTTTACCTACTCCTTCTTCTACACCACAGCCTAGTCTGGTAGCTGTTGTCACCTCACCTAATGACAAAATTAAACCATTTTATGTAACACTTCTTATAGCTGGTCATAGGCTCAGTAATTGTGTCATTGACTCAGGAGCCTCAGATAATGTGATGCCTACTAAAGTAGCTCATGCTTTAGGCTTGACCCTCACACGCACTTATGGATCTTGTTACTCCATGGAGAGTAAAGAAGTGCCCCTGGTCGGAAGAATTAAAGATGCACAAGTGGCTTTTGCTGCTTTGCCTGAAAAGAGAGTTTTGGCTACCATCTTAGTAGCAGATATTCCCCTTCATACGGGATGTTGCTAAGTAGGAACTTCTGTAAGGATGTGGGTGGAGAAATTCAAATGGATTGGTCACATGCACTCGTACCTGTTAATGGACAAATGAAGAAGTTGATGCCTGAGAAGCAATCTGAGTATATTGTGCAAAAAACGGATGATCCTAAAGCACAAATACTCTATGAGGATATGGGTCATGGCAACTACATGATTATGTCCCCTGATGAAATCCAACTCCCCAAAGTGTCACCTAAAGATCCTAATGGTGTTTGGATTTTAGAGTTTGATGGAAGTTGTTCCTCAGCTGGTTCTGGAGCTGGTGTCCTACTGGTGTCACCTGAAGGAAGCCTACATCCTTTTTCATTTAAGTTGCAGTTGAAAATACTAATAATACAATAGAGTATGAGGCTCTCATTCTTGGACTGCAAGTGGCCAAAGAACAAGGTGTAAAGAATCTTCTGGCTCGTGGTGATGCAGAATTGATTGTAAAGCAAGTCAGAAGCCTTTTTCAAGTAAAAAATGGAAGGTTGAAACATTACCGGAACCAGGTTTGGGATTCCATTGAATTTCTTGATGCTTTCTCCATTGAGGCAATACCTAGGGAGAAGAACAGCAGGGCTGATTCACTAGCAGTCTCAGGGTCACTACTGATTCCTCATCCTGACTTCTCTCAGGATAAGTTCACCATTGAGATGGTCCATCGGCCTAGTGTACCTGATAATACCAATAACTGGCAAGTTTTCAATGATGATCAACACTTGCTTTCCTTCCTGGAACTCAAGGGTAATTTCGAACAGCTGTATTTTGAAGGAAGTGACAACCTACCTCGTGAAAGTGTGCCCTTTGACAAAGCAGTCACCCAAGGAGAAGAAACAGATCAGGATGGATGCATCAATCTCAAAGGAAACAAGATTCCTAAAGGATTGGTGAGTTTGGAGGAACTATTTGATAAACATGATAGGTATGTGAAGTCTAGAGCTTCCGCGGGACCTCAGCAATCAGCTGAGTATGACAAGATTGATATTGGGAGTTCTACTGATCCTAAACTCGTGAACATTGGAAAATGTTGCACAGCAGATGAAAGGAAGAAAGCAATTGATCTTTTAAAGAGGTATAAGGATGTTCTTGCTTACTCTTATGAAGATTTGAAAACTTTCAAACCAAAAGATATGCAGCATTTTATTCCTCTCAAGCCTGGAATCAAGCCTTTTAAGCAGAAACAGAGGCAATACAACCCCAAAATAGCTGACACCATCTTTCAGGAAATTCAGAAGTTGTTGAAGGCCAAAATCATTTTTCCCATTCACCATTCAACATGGATTGCAAATATTGTGCCTGTTAGGAAGAAAAATGGTGAGATCCGCATCTGTGTTGATTTCAGGAACCTAAATCAGGCTTCCTTGAAAGATAATTATCCTTTGCCTATGATGGATCAGGTATTGCAAGCAGTAACAGGATCTGAAATGTTATCTATGCTTGATGGATTCTCGGGATATAATCAGGTAGAGGTTGATACTGCAGATCAACACAAAACAACTTTCACTACTCCTTGGGGTACCTTTGCTTACAAGAGAATGCCTTTTGGGCTTATTAATGCTGGTGCCACTTTTCAGAGAGCTATGGATCTGGCTTTTGGAAGTTTGAAAGGGAAGTGTATTGTCATATACCTTGATGACCTGACAGTGTTTTCCAAAACAAGAGCGGATCATTTTGATCACCTGGAGACAGTTCTGCTAAGATGCAGAGAGCATGGGATTTCTTTGAATCCTAAAAAATCTGTCTTTTGTGTCACAGAGGGAAAATTATTAGGGCACATCGTTTCCAAAGATGGTATTAAGATTGATCCTGAATGAGTACAAGCTATCCAGCAAATTCCTCTCCCAACCAGTAAAAAGGGCGTGCACTCTTTCTTTGGTAAGATCAATTTTTTAAGAAGGTTCATCCCTGATTTTGCAGAGTTAACTTTGAATATTTCTCAGATGATGAAAGGGAAGCAAACATTTGGTTGGTCTTCTGAAGGAAAGGAATCCTTTGAAGGTATCAAGAGAGCTATCGCTAAAACTCCTGTTTTAGCCTGTCCTGATTTCAGCAAAGATTTTATTATCTATTGCTATGCCACAGATAATACCTTAGCTGTTGTTTTGACTCAAGAAGACTCTAATGAGCATGAGCTCCCAATTGCGTTCATGAGCTATATTCTGAAAGATCATGAGTTAAAATACACCATGATGGAGAAACATGCTTTTGCAGTGGTCAAAGCTGTTAAACAGTTTCACTTTTACATCCTCAACTCTCATTCCATGGTGTTGGTTCCAGATACAACGGTTAAGTCAATTCTCACACAACAAGAATTTGGATCCAAGAGAGGGAACTGGGTTGCTAAGGTCCAAGAATATGACATTGATATCAAACCGACCAAGCTGGTTCGTGGAAAAGGTCTTTGTGAGCTTATTGCTGAAGGAGCTAAGCATGAATTACTGGAGAACAAAGTTGGCCTTCCTACCATTCTGTTCCTTAGCTCAGTTGATGAATGGTATGCTGACATCGCCATTTTCTCACCTATGGAGAATGCCCCTCTCATTTAACTGCCAAAGAAAAGAGGACTATTAAATTGAGGTCAGTGCAATATGTGTTGTGGGAAAATGCCTTGTTCAAGCGTGGGTTAGATGGGAGATTTTTGAAGTGTGTGGACAAGGAACAGCAGAGAAAGTTGCTCTCAGCTTTTCATGATCAGGCATGTGGAGGGCACTATTCATCAATGGTCACTGCTCACAAGATTCTTCGTGGAGGATATTACTGGCCTTCCTTGTTCAGAGATGCATCCAAGTGGGTTGATAAATGTGAGGCTTGTCAGACCTTCGTGGGAAGACCCAAATTGGCCTCTTTGCCTCTTAAGCCAGTTGTAATTGAAGAACCTTTTCAACAGTGGGGTTTGGACTTCATTGGAACACTTAATCCTGCTTCTAGTGCTGGTCATACTCATGTACTAACTGCCACGGACTATTTCACCAAATGGGTGGAAGCTATTCCAGTTAAGAGTACTACTTCTGAAGTGGTGTGCAGCTTCATCAAAGAGAACATCTTGGTAAGGTATGGTGTACCTAATAAGATTGTAACAGATAATGCTTCGAATTTCTCTTCAACTGAGATAATGGATTTTTGCTATGGGTATGGCATTTCTTTGGCTCACTCCTCAGATTACTATCCTCAAGGAAATGGGCAAGCAGAATCCACTAATAAAAATTTGGTGACTATTATAAGGAAATTAGTAAATGAGTCTCAATGAAATTGGCACAAGAAGCTCTATGATGCTCTTTGGGCTAGACAGGATTACGCCAAAGAGAGCTATTGGAATGTCCCCTTTTCAAGTGGTATATGGAGTAGAAGCTCAACTGCCAGTAACAGTGGAACTGCCAGCCTTGCATCTAATGAAGGCCATTGAAGATACTAGTTTCAGTGATGCTTTGGATAAGAGAATTATGTACCTTCACAAACTAAATGAGGACAGATTGGAGGTTGTTGATCGGATATCTGTTCACCAGCAGAAGGTAAAGGTCCTGTTTGACAAGAAAGCCAGGTTCAGAGATTTCCAAGTTGGAGATACTGTGTTGTTATGGGATAAAAGGCATGAACCTCGTGGCAGCCATGGCAAGTTCGATTCCCTTTGGCTCGGACCTTTCAAGATCAGACACTTTGCTAGTAAGAATTCCTTTTATCTTGATTACATGGATGGTTCTCCTCTCCCACTTCCTTATAGTGGGCAGTACATTAAGTTGTTCAAGTCCTAGGTGATTAGGAAGTCCTTTGTACATTCTGTACAACATTTTGTTTTTCTTTCCTTTTTGTTTTGGTGTGTTGTCCTCTGTATTGGTCTATTTTTTGACTTCGTGGCCCAATGGATAAGGTACTGGTCTACTTCCCCGAGTTTGTCTAAGTTCTTACCTTGTCCCATTCCTTGAATTTATGCCAAGTCATCCCCAGAAGGAGCCAGCTGTTGTCCACCCAAAATTCCCTGCTCTTAAGAAAGTGAATTTTCAAAATTTTGAGTTTAAGTGTCTTCTCTGTTGTGCTGAAAGTGTTAAAAGTCGTGAAATTGAGAAAATCTACGTTTTTGGGTCATTTCATGTGTTTTTCGGGCCTGTCGGACATTTTTGTCCCGTGTGTCCCAAGTTCAAAAGTGCGCTCTGTTCCCCGATCGGCCGATCTCCCCGAAGTTTGTCTTTTTCGGGCCCGTCGGACATTTTTGTCCCAAATGTCCCAAGTCAAATTGTGCAAGTTGTTCCATTTTCGGCCGAAACACCCGAACCGCGTACTTCACACATTTTTGTCCCAAGTGTCCCAGGTTCAATCGGGCAAGTTGTTCCATTTTCGGCCGATTCACCCGAACCGCGTACTTCGCGCTTTCACGTCCCAAATGTCCCAAGCTCTTCCGGACCCATTGTCACCTTTTCATCCGATCCAGCCGAGTCACGTGTTTCACGCATTCGCGTCTCACATGTCCCAAATGAACCAAGTGCCATTCATGCTTATTTTTCCGCTCTACCCGAATATCATGCTTATTCAAATTGGTAGGTATGTATTAAATGCGCATTCATTGTCTTTCTCTCTCCTAATCGGCTATATAATGGGCATCCCCCCTTTGCATTTTTCACACTGCTTTCACGCTATCCTTTGCTCGAACCCTTGCAATATAATTTCCTGCGCGTGTATCCTTTCCTCTGTAATTCCTTCCCAAAGTCAAGCTCGCGTCTCTCTGTCCTCGAATTCTGCCATATGAAGATCAAATTTGAGGACAGGGAGCAAATCTCGCCACTAGAATCTGCCGTTCACAATATTGGGGACAGTGAAGCTCGTCATCTTGATTTCGGTGATTTTTGGGCAAGGATGGCGGATGCAAACCCTACACCTATGGCGCAGATGATTCACGACAGTGGTTTGGCTTTCGCTGGAGGTTTCCCGATCTCGATGCAGTGTCTTTGTCACGGTGCTTTCGTGCGGAGCTCACCCGACCACGATTCGAGTGAATTAACCAATGTACACGGGGAACTCATCGCCAAGCTGGATGCTGCCACCATTAGCACTGCTTTGAGGATCCCAGAGATGGATAATGCCATAGTTGTTTCCCGGGATCAAGCACAGGCCCTGTTTAACCAAGACAACGACAAATACAAGGCGCGGGTGGTGAAGTCATGGCTTAAAAACCCTAAGAAGGGAGCGTCTCGCCTATCCAAGACTCTCTTCCGAGTAGATTTCAATGAAGAGTTGTCAGATTTCATAATCCTACTGGCTCGGGTGATGGGCTTACCTTCTACTAACGAGTTCCATTTCTGGATGTGCCCGCTCATCAGCATGGTGTGCGAGGGAACTCAAAATATCAACTGGGCAGAAATCATCAACATGAATTTGGCGAGCAAGCATCGAATGTACAAAGCAAATGAAGAAGTTCTACATGACTTCGTACCTGATGTATACCCTGGCGGCATCAAGACAATGGTTTGGTTTTTCTTACATTGATGCCCACAAGGATGACCCTATATATGCCTCTTGCGCATGATTCACCCTAGAGACCAGCAATCGTAATTTCAGAAGGGTAAATGATGCTTTCACCATGTACGTGGTCAGGCTACTCGAGGGTGACACTGCTAGAAGGTTTTCAGATGAAGCCATGAACCTGATATCACACTACGGTGCCTATTTTATTCAATTCAGAAAATTCTCTTATATCAGGCTTGCTGGCTATGAGAGCACCCCTCTGAGGCTTCCCATGTTCTGCAATGATAAGATGGCTTTGATTGAAGTATGCAGGCAATTAGACAAATTACACAGAACTTGCAGAGATAAGAAGATTTCTGGTTTGCACTTTCCCATCTCTTTGGGAAATTACACTTGTAAAACAACCCTGGACGCACAGAACATAGAGAGAGCCCTGGTCCCTATCACCGTTCATTTCTTTAAGCCAAGAACTTGCTTTGACTTGAAGAAGTTCATTGAGCAGAACATCAAGATAATCTATCATCATAGGGCAGATACAGAGGACTATTGGGCTGACTGTGTAGATGATTTTGAAGCTAGAAGGAGGCACTGTGGCAGGTTCTCTCTGTAATTGATCCAAGAACTCGGCTTGTACCAAGTTCCTGAAGGACTCCAAGATGAAAATTCTGATCTATACTCATATGAGTATGACAGTGTGATTAAGCACACCCCCTTGGAGGACTTGGATTGGAACAGGAAAGAAAAAGATGATCTGGCTGAGATCCTTGCTCCAGTCTTAGTCAGGACTAAGGTCTGGTTTGACAGGAAAGTTCGAGAGCTCAGAAGGCACTCAGGAGAATCCTCTTCCAAGGATGTTTCAACACCAAGGAGGGAAGCATCGACTCCCATATCAGACACACCTGTGCAAACCCCTCCTGCCTCATCAACGCAAGGACCTGCAGCTTCCACTCCTTCTTCATCCACTCAAGTGTACCAGAAGAAACTTAAAGAGGTTAAGAAGGAGCCTGTGGAAAAAGATCCTCAAAGTAAACAGGTAGAAGTGCCTTTGGGACCAGAGAACATCATTGTTCTCAGTGAAAGTGAAGAGAGTGAAGTGCCAGCCCCTGCAAATGCTCCTGAAGGTCCAGCAGATAAAGATAAGGAAGTCCAGAGCACTGAACTTCCAAGTGCTATTGATTCTTCAGCAGCAATTGTATCCAGCGCCCTACTCACATCTCAACTTGAGACCACAGCTGTGCAAACCTTGAGCGTCATGAGCTCTATGTCTCTTGGTCCTCTTGCCCCTCCTGCTGCTTCCTCTTCCTCTTTTGCATGGGTTCAACCTCTTGTTGACAGTAGAAAGAGGAAATCTTCCTCTCGGAGCTCAGGGCCAAATTTTGATCTTTGTGCAGCCTTGTTGGGCACTACTCCTTCTCGTGCCAAGAAAGCCAGAACCACCTCCAGGATCGTGTCTGATGCTCAAGGTCAGCAATTCCTGGAGATTGCTAAGCCTACAGTGGACAAATCAGAGCAGGACTTACAGTCATCTGACTTAGAGCTCTCAAGAATTCCAATGGGAGAGTCTACTCCTGAAGGTGAGATCCACAACCTCCAGGAAACGGTCACACGAGTCATTGGGAGGGTAGAGAAAGGGCAGAAAACTATTGAACAGTTGGAGGAACAGGCCCAGATTCTCACAAGTTTTATCAAATCTCTTTTGTCTAAGGACAAAGTTTTGGACCCTACCCCATTGACTACTCTTCCACCTCCTGTAATTTTGAGCCAAGATGAAATACAGAGTATCAAAGACATGCACAAGTATTCTGTCTACGGCAGAGCTATGGAAGCCATGGTGGAAGATATGCTTGTTGCAGGATTGAATTTCATCGATGAAGCTTTCAAACTCCACGGAAAGGTGAACAATTTGCAACAGAAGCTCTCCTCCACTATCGGGGTCATGGATAAAGAGCTCAAACTCTGGAGCAGTTGCATAGTAGACCTCCGTCTCATGGGACAGACAGATGAGAACATTTTATTGGCGAATAAGGTTTTTGATGATGCAAAGGATAATCTGTCAAAGTCCTGGGTTTACAGCGTGGAGTGGAAGATCAAAGTCCTGGAGGAGGCTTTGGGAGAGCTGAAGAATAGCTGGCAGAAAGGAGAGGCTTTCAAGACACTGGTGGTATCTGCTTTCAAAGATATACACTGTCATCTTCAAGATGAAACTTCTGGTGTGCCCCTTTCCTTGCAAGAAATCAAAGCTCAATTCAGAGCTTTTGTCAAAGATAATTTATTCAAGGAAAGTTCCATCTCCAAGGAGAAAATGAAGGAGATTTTCTCTCTTCAATCTGCCATCGAAGAAGCAAATAAAGATTATCATACTCATGTCGAGTTTGATAAAGAAATGGAGAAGTGTCTCGGATTTTGGGGTCAGTCTACAGCCAACACGTCAGTCCCTCGTGGCAGAGACATAGCCGAGGCATTGAAAAGATTCAGGCAGCGGATTTTGAAGTCAGTGGGTCCCTCCCAGTAACTGACCACCTGTCTTCTTCTCCTTATTCTTTTCTCTTCTTCCCATTCTTTTTCCGTTTTCTTTGTAAAAAGTTGAGGTATTGCGGTTGGCAGTCCTTAACTATTCTTGGTTAAAAGAAGCGATTTGAAAAGAGTAGCTGATTTGTAAGCTATATAATGGCCTCTCTACGCCATTCTTAAGGAGGAAGAAGCTGGGTTTATTTTCTGAAAGTGTAAATAGATCATAAAGAAATCAATACAGAAGGGCTTTCCATTCTTTGTCTATCTGATCTCTGTTATCTCTAAGCTTTCATTTAAATTTTGTGAAGATCATTTGTCTCGGTTTGTTAGTCTTGCCGATTGCATACTTTTCAACTTTGCAAGCATGGTGATCTTGTATAAATGAAAGAAGGAACTTTGTGTCCTTGATTAATGAATCTGTGTTACGTTAAGAAACTTTGTGTTCTGGCAGATGTTATTTATAGAACTTTGTGTCTTTAAATTCCATCTCATTTATACGATACGAATGATCTTGTTTTCAATTCTTTGTAACCCATACATAAAGAATTACTACTTGTTATCTATAATTCTGCATGTTGCCTTTCTGCTCATTCTCGTACTCTCATTCCTCAGTCCTTTTGTAATTGATGATCTTTATAGTAAACACTTTCGTAATATCCAAGTTCAACCAGAAAATCATGTTTTGTATATTTGTAAATAGGTTCGTTTCTGAATAAGGGAACCTCTCCCATTAAAGAGGAGGACTTCTTCGACAATGCTCAATCTGCTAATCACTTGATTAAATACTCTTTCACTTCACTACTTATAGTTACTTTTTGATCACCTACTTGAAGTGATTAAATACTCTTTCACTTCACTACTTATAGTTACTTTTTCATCACCTACTTTAATATAGTCCTTATTTTGTGCTTATTAACACAACTAATACACACCACCATTGTTTTTGTCATATCTTGAGAGTTTCTATTCTAATTTATACCCGTTTGCGCATTATTTTAGAATCTCACTTCTACCATATTGGACACATTCAACATGCTTTATCTCTATTAAAAATTGATTTCCATTCAAATTACCCACATTTTTGTGATTTTAACTACTTTCTACATATATCATGCTTACTTTCAGCTCAACGTTTGTTCTTATCATCACTTCCCCTTTCACCGAAAGGGGGGCATATCGTTGGGGTCATCCTATAATCCCCCTTACATTACCATGTGATTAATCAACACTACCGATTCGACAATTTCAAACATTTACTAATTCACCACGTGATATTTCACCATTAATTCCCCTAATGACCTAATATGGGGGAAAAAAATATACAAATCTCTCTATGTGGCATTCTATCAATTCCCCCTAATGACCTAACCTCTAAGATGACCTAAATTGGGAGGTTAAATTTGTTACTTTCCTAGATGACCTAACTTGGGAAGTTATTATACAACTTACGTTTGCTTCCAGATGACCTAACTTGGAAGATATCATATATTTCTGCACTTGCTTCCAGATGACCTAACTTGGAAGCCATCATCCATTTTGCATTTGCTTCTAGATGACCTAACTTGGAAGCCATTACATTGTGGCGACACCCATGGAGTGGGGGCAAGAGTTCCTTTCCTATACCACTCCTATATGGGTCAACTATTTGATTAAAATTATTTGGATCCAAAAACAACAAATATTTGATATGAGTCCATTTGCAGTGGCTAGATCTTGAGGATGTAGTTAGAGATTGGAGAATAACACACTTTTCTCCCTACACTCTTCCTCTGGTAGCAGGATGCCAAAATCCTCTAGTCAATTATTTGTATACATGCATTTGGGTTGGGAACTGATCACTCCCTTCCCCATCTTATCATCATTATACACATTGAAATCATCATACATAGCAATCATCACTCTCATTTAGTGCACTTCATCATACTAGTACACTTTTTGTTATGTTGCATGGATCAACTCATTGATCCATGGTTTAACACACTTTTATAGTTCTTTCAACACACTTTTACTACCACATCTGCGTGTTCTACTACAACATGGGATTCTCCAGATTTTCTCTTAGGTATGCATCTCTATCTACTTTATGTTACTGATATTTCCACTCACCAACATAAAGTGGGGAAAATGTAGTCACAAAATCACGTACTTGCTTTATTACAAATTATACGACCAAATATATTATTTTATAAATGGATCTAACGTAAGAAAAGTATTCATTTAGTTGATCTTCATTATCATTTTATTGTCAGTTAGTTGGTCTTCATCATCATTTATCTTGCATAGTCATCATCTATTTACATAATTTTTGTCACCTCTCGGGAGTCTTAGGTGTTGTTGTTTGGTCATTTGTCGTCTCCAATCTTTAACTAGGGTGCTTAGGGTAGTCTGGGGTGCCCATGGGCACCGTGGTTCTTAATTTTAGGTTCCTGGTCCCGACAACACTTAAATTTAATTTATCTGTTCGAGGTCGGTATTTGTCATTTTCCCTCTCTTTCCCCTAGGTACTAGTTGGCATGTTGGGTCATTAGTGTCAAAATTTGAGCAAGAGATCCCTATATAAACATAACATACTCACTATTCTATGTGCGGACTATCTACCATTGAGGGATAGCTATATACTAAGGCAATGGACAACATTTGGGTATCATTACATCACATACATTGCATACGAAGGCTTGTATTCATTATTTTCCATACACCATTTACATTTTACATCTAGCTATTGCCCCCATCTCCACGTCATTGATGCTAGGGAACCTAATTGCACACACTGACACATAAAACTACATTGGTCCTGGAATGTAGTGCAACACTTAGTTATAAGTACAATATTGTGAAAGCTAAGGTCAGTCTAACCCCTTCATATGCATCTTTCTTTTTTAGGGATTTGATGATTTGTATGGGGTTTTACAGGTAGATCTTCATTATAGGTTTACGTCGACATAAGTGAAGTTATTGTGACAATTAAGTGACAAGGATCGAGACATTGCAAAGATATAGAGACAATCGAGAGATTTAGATCTTGATATTTTCTATAAGACCAGAGCACCCATAATATAGACTAGGGTGCCCATAGGAACCCCATTCCTCTTTCAAGATCCCCATTCCAATCGAACCTTCGATTGCTACAATTTCTTGGGTAGTACCTTCATACTTTGCTTCATCCACACATCATCCGATTAAGTCTAGAATCACGAGAAAAGTAATTAATCTTCGAGTTAGTACCCTATCACTCCTATTTCCATTATTTCATTTTATTTAAATATCAAATAATATTATTTAACATCTTTATTTCATTTTGTACTATTTATTCCATTGTTGTTACTAGTTTAGATTAACTTAGAATATAGAACATTTTTCATATCTTAGTTAATTATTCACTTTGTTAGAGGTTGAGTGATTTCCATGAATCAAAACCCTCTTTTGTAGACACAAAACCACATACTTAGGTATATTTCTAGAACATAATCACATACTATTATTCATATGATTCCTAAGTGAGAAAACTAGTAATTGACATCTATCTTTGGCCTCTTTTCTATCTTTCTTGTTTCCTCTTTGGTCTTGCACACCCCACAACCCAATCTGATCTTCATTGCTTTATATTTATTGAATCTGGACACCGGTTCCCAGCTAGACAGGACACCGCGCCTAGGTGCTCTCATCCCCTCTAGATGTCCTCGACTTATTTGTATCTTACTCACTTCTTTTGGGCATCTTATTTTCTTATGGGTTGGCCTTTAGTTGTCAATTACGAAATTCAAATAAGGGAATCATATAAATATAAAGCCATGTGACCATAATAAAGAACCAAGATCTAAGAATCTACTATCATCACCTAAGGTTGCATCCAAAGGCATTCTAAGAGCATCAAAGCATCCATCTAACACTCACTTAAGGGATAAATGACTACATTTTTGCATACATGCATAAGAGGGAAGTTTATTTTTCCATCCAAACATTTATATACATTGCTACATCTAGCTATTGCTCGCTATCAAGTGCATTTTACACAAGAGCTTCCTAGGGCACAATTTCTACACACACGCACAAGAACTACATGGAGTCTGAGATGTAGTGCAACACTCGGTTGTAAGTTCACTATGTTGGGTGACCATTGGGGTTAGTTTGACTCCCCATTTACATCTTTTTTTTTAGGTGTGATGTGTTTTGGGGTTTTGTAGGATAACATTTATTTTTCAAGTTATAAACAAATACAATGATCATCTAAAGGCATACAAGTGGTCAAAATTTAAGGTTAATTACCACCTTGTGATAAAAGAAGAATCATATTTTGACCATTTTCATAGTCACGGGTGTGATAGAGGTCTCCAACACCCAGTTCCCCGACCCAGTCCGGATGCCCTAGTCCAGGCTTATTAGATAGTTACATAATTTTTTGGGTGTGGTTGTGATAGTATTCTCCCCTACTTACCAATTTTAAGTCTAAAATGTTTTAGGATCTATTGCAAAATCAACTAAGTCTTCTATTCCCTCTCTTGCACTTAGGGTTTTAATTTTCATTAGCTTATTACTTGCATCAATTTTTTTCCATAACGTTTATTTATAATATACGAATCTAAAATATCTTAGGGTTTTACAAAATTTCTATTTGTTAAATCATTTGGTGAACCCATCGCTTGAACCCAACCTTGCTTCTAGGTGTTTTGTCATCTTTTTATCATGGCTCAATCTTATGGACCATTTACTGAAGCCCACCTTTAAGAGCTCAATGATCATCTTGTTGAACATCCCCAAGATCTAGATTTTCTCTTATTCAATGCTCGTGAGAGGCCACCAATCTTCTTTGAGCTTAATGTTCCTACATCCATCCCCACTTCTATGCCTATTGCTACACAACCCCTACTTCCACCCTTCCACCTACTTATACTATTCCTATATCTGTTCCTACCCCCACCAACCACTTCACTCCACCTCTTATTTCTCACATGCAACAAGTCTCTTCTGCTGGCACTCAAGACCTAGCCTCTCTCTATCAGGATCTCCAAGTTCAAATTTGTCAACTTGCAAATGAGGATAACTTCTCGTGCATCTCCATCTCTTGATTCCACTTTACTACTTCATACTCCTTTCACACCCACCATTTCCACTTATGCACTTCCTCCAAACTTCGTCACTCCTAAGCTACCCACTTTTAATGGCCATGGTGATCCTCAAGAGCATCTCGAGCATTTCATGTAGCATGTCTAGATTATGTGGATGATCATACTTTACTAGTAAAGCTATTTCTAGAAGCCTCCAATATTATGTAATGCATTAGTTCTATGATCTACCTATTCATTTGGTAATATCATTTACGCATTTGGATGATGCTTTTATAGCTCATTTTTAATCAATATTAGTTCTAAGATATCTTATGCTCAACTTGCAAAAATTAAACAAGGATCTAATGAGCATCTAGCGGACTATGTTTTACTGATATAAGAACAACCTAGCTAGGATGACCAATGTACTCATGGACTCTAAATTGTAAGATATTTTTTCCAAAGTATTTTTCCTCCTTTACAAGAGAGCATCATCTTTGAGACCTCTCCATCATTTGATCAACTATGCCATACTCTTAAGCTATGTGAAAACAAACTATTATCTATGGGAAAGCTTAAATATCATGATCAAGCTTCATCTTCTACTCGGTTTCAAAACAAATAAAATTTCAAGCCATCTACTAAGCCAGCTGAAGAAAAAGCTATTGTTAATGTTATATCTACTCCTAAAAAGCTTCAATGACAACCTCCAAAGTGTACATTCACAAAATTGCCTTATGTTCCGTATATTCTATTGCCACAACTTATTGAGAGAAATATTATTATGCTTCCTCCTCCACTTAATCTAGATCCATCTCGACCTAAAGGACGTAATTATAATGAAAATTTTAGATGTGACTATCATCAATGCATTGGGAATTCTACTGATTGATGTTTCAAACTTTGACATCTTATTCAAGATATTATTGACAACAATGCAATCAAGCTCCCCTGACCCTTCGACATCTACATTAGTCAATGAAAAAAAAATCTCAAAATCTTTAATGATCCTCTCCTTAAGCATGAAAAATAGGATGTTGATTCTATAGCTAATCATACATATCGCACAGTGCTTCCTCCTTCTTTGGGGGCTCTTGATTTTCTAGTTGCTATGCTTTGATGCATCTCCACCATTCATCACATTCTTTGATCATGATTATCATGCCACATTATCTTCTGATACATTACATATTTGTGCTTCTATCATACCTCATGTTATCAATAATACAATGATCAATCCATTGATTCACATGGGTGTGTGCTCTATTACACTCCTTGTTGCTATCAACTATCCACTCTCCCATATCTTGTATGTAGTTCCCAAATCTTATGGTTTGCATTAAGCTTCCAATTTATAGTTGGGCCTCTCACCATGCTTGTGCCATTTGTCATGACACCTTCAATCAAAGGTTGTGACATGGTCTTGGGTCTTTCTTGGCTCTGTGCTACTCAAGCTATCATTTCCATGAACCACTTATGTATAAAATTCATTCACAACAAGAACTTTATCACCATCAAAGGTGTTCTGCCATGCACACCATGACCACAACCTCCTCTTGAGATTACCATTACACTCTCTAGAGAGTTTAGGTCCCATGTAGCTCTCAAATTTAAAGTGTAATCTGCTCCTATCTCTTCTATTACACCTGACCTACTCGGTCTCATTGGTCCACTAGTCCTTGTCATCAGCTTAGGTCCTCCACTTAGACAACTCCTTCACATAGGTATGCATCACCTCTGCAGTTTCCTTAACATAGGTACCACCACCTCTCTGGTATCCTTCACATACGTGCACATCACCTCCTCGGTCTCCTTCACAGGTATACATCACCTCCATGGTCTCTTTCACATAGGTTTACATAACCTCCATAGTCTCCTTCACATAGGTATACATCACCTTTGCGGTCTCCTTCCCATATGTGTTCATCACCTCCTCGGTCTCATACACATAGGTATCATTCACTGATACATCATCTATCTCATACATCACGATCTCAAAGCATGATCAAACACCTTTATCTCTATAAGAATTGGGTGGAGGAACCTTTCCCCTTATTTTTTAAGATAGATTATTCATCATCATACACTTGGGGGCATCATGCTTACTTCCGCCCTCTTAGCATTATCAGGTGTCTCGTATTTCTACTATTATGCTCCGTGCTTCACATCTAGTTTTCTCATGCATCTTACACAACTTGATACTCAACCTATATCGTCATTACCGTATGATGCACTCTTGTGCTAAGGTTCACACTTGACTATTGAGGGCATACTACATCCATGAGCCTCACATCATACACATGATGCATTTCACACTTTGCGCATTCACAACACATCTCTTCTAGCATCACATTCTCACACATCACAATAACCTATAACACACTCTAGTTCCATGATCCATACTAGACTACTAAGGGTCTACATCTAAAATGAACCTCACCTCACTCATATTCTTTACGCTCTATGCTTCATTGATAATATCTTTCTAGCACAAATTTTCAAACCATTTCCCGATGACACACTCTTGTTATATGGTTCATTCTTGACTACCGAGGGGTCTTTTATCAATGAACCTCTATCATCATAATCATTCACATTCACTCAGGGGGGCATGCTGATCCTATCACATTCACTTTGTATTCCATTCCATTCATACTCACATCATGTTGCATATAATATTGTTTTCTTATACTTTGGTTACATGTATACTTTGCTTACTATGTTAGAAAAATATCCAATATGTCATCATCTTTTCTATATACACATGCACGTTCACTTGTTCTCTAGTTGTGGATGTAAAATTTCTACAAATATTTACACGCAACACAAATTCTTGGCATTGTACCTCTTACCAGTCCCAACGAGGCTCCTGAGGGCATCTACATTCCTACTTTTACACATCACATGTGTTATTGTTTCATTTTATACTACTTCATATTCTTACTAACACACTACTCTATCACTATATACATGTCTTGACATACTTTTTTATATTTCTAACATGTTAATGGGTGCTTCATGTGTAACATTTTATTTGTAGGACTATTTGTTACCATGGTTGTCTCATTACTTTTTACTTTCTCTTGTCTTCTATTGTATGCCATTGTTTTGCGGGCTATGCCATATGTCTTGCTTGTTCATTTCTTGTATGCTTTTGGCTTGCTTTGGCCCTGATTTTCTTGCGACATTATGAGCGATGTCCCATGTTTGAAACCCAATTTTTGCGGTCTACATTATCTTCTTGCTTTCTAGATTACACATTGTCTTCTATATGCATATTTTTCTTGATTGCACTAACACATGTTTCTAGCCACTTTGTTTACATGTGCCTTGGTTTCTACCATGCACATTCCCTCCCCCTACAGGGTATCAGTTTTAGATCAACGTTTGGTCCTCTCCTTTGGGCCACATCCTCCTAGTGATGTCACATGCACCCAAATCGAAGGGGCACATACATTGGGTGAATCATTCATCCCATACAATAGTTGAGAGATTCAAGTATAAGCCACATAACATAGGAACACAATATAGTTACAGGCACACAATGACCCAGATTATAGCTTGGGTCCTCATTTTAGCATAAACACCAATGACTAGATACAAACATGAGTGTTAGGGCACCCTTGAAATTTCCTGGGAACCTATGATTAGGGGGTAGTTACAATTACTTTCTCAGATTGACACAATTTTTCTACAAGTTATAGAGTAGTTTACAATCTCTATATTATTTTTCTACTTGGATCAAACTGGATCAAACATAGAACAAAGCAAGATCACACCATCTGTAGTGGTGTATAAAATTTAGGAAGTAGTAAGGGATGGAGAATAACACTATACATTTCTCCCCAACACTCTTATGTCATGGTGTGAGATTGCCAAAAAAATCACACTTGGACATGAGATCACCTAAAAAAAAAATTGATCTTCCACACAAGTTTCTTCTATAACATTTTCAGATACTTTATATCCTTTTCACTCATCACAAATCAGGTGCACACATTCCTTTTATTACTTTTTCACATTTTTACATACTTTTACACGCTTTTTATAGAGTTTTCATAACACATGACTTTGACTACTCTTTCACTCTTCTTTTGCAGGTTCGTCCTTAATACGTAACAAGAAGTAACCCCACATCAGTAAATCCCAACAATGAAAACAAGTAAAAACATGAAACAACACATACACTTCACCCTTAGGTCACTTCCTCTTCCTTAGCTTCCATGCTTCATTTTTATCACTCCACACTTTTTCTTGTCTCCTCAAAGCACAGCTTTTTCCATCGATCTACATGGTTATCAGGTACACATCTCTTATCTACTTTATGTTATTGATTATTCACTCAACAACATAAAGTGGGGAAAATGTAGACACAAAATCACGCACTTGGGTACATTTCTAGGTCCTAATCATATATTACTATTCATATGATTCCTAAGTGAGAAAACTAGTAATTGACATTTATCTTTGGCCTCTTTTATGTCTTTCTTGTTTCCTCTTTGGTCTTGTACACCCCATAACCTAGTCTGATCTTCATTTCTTTATCTTTATTGGCTTTGGACACCAACATCCATCTAGGACGACATCACCCAAGTACCCTTTGTCCCCTCAGGCGCCTCCAACCTCTTTTTATCTTACTCACCTCTTTTGGGCCTCTTTTATCTTTTAGACATCTTGTTTTCTTATGGGTCGGCCTTTTAGTTTTCAATTAAAAATTTAAACAAGGGAATCATATAAATACAAAGCTATGTGACCATAATAAAGGACCAAGCTCTAAGCATCTACTATCATCACCTAAGGTTACATCCAAAGGCATTCTAAGAGCATCAAAACATCCATCTAGCACTCACTCAAGGGACAAGGGACTACATTTTTGCATACAAACATAAGAGGGGAAGTTCATTTTGTTATCCACACATATATCTACATTGCTACATCTAGTTATTGCTTGTTATCAAGTGCATCTTACACAAGAACTTCCTAGGGCACAATTTATACATACACACAAGAACTACACAGAGTTTGAGATGTAGTACAACACTTAGTTGTAATTTCACTCTGTCGGGTGACCACTGGGGTCAGTCTTAATCCCCATTTATATATTTATTTTTTAGGATTTGATGTGTTTTAGGGTTTTGTAGGATACCATTTATTTTGTAGGTTACAGGCGAATATAGTGATCATCCAGTGACACACATGAGATCAAAAATGAAGGTTAATGACCACGTTACGACACAAGAAGAATCAATTTCCAACCATTTTTATAGTCATGGGTGCCCAATTGAGGTCTCTAGTGCTCATGTGCCCCTAACCCAGTCCAGGAATCCTAGTCCAGGCTTATTCAGAAGTTACAAATTTTTTTGGATGTGGTTGCGGCAATTTTCTTCCCTTGTTTACTAGTTTTCTAGGCTAGAATATTTCAGGATCTATTGTGAAATTATCTAAGTCTTCTATTCCCTCTTTTTCACCTAGGGTTTCAATTTTCATTAGCTCATTACTTGCGTCAATTCTATGTGATACCATTTATTTATTGTATGCGACTCTGAAATATCTTAGGGTTTTACAAAATTCTATATTTGTCAAATCATCTTCCATCTTAGCATTGACTTTGCTAAGGGTCAAGTTATCTTCTCCTTTCATTTCCAACCTCTTCCATGTTAGGAATCACTTTCCTAAGGTTTGAGTCAAACCGCCTCGACACTCTAGGTATTTATCTTTACTACAATGATGGGTTCACACAAGACATCAAACAATGATTTACTCGAAAAACTTCATGGGATGATGAAAAAACTTTGTCATATGGCTTCACACCTTAGTGAGCAACCACCTAAAAACCAATCATACAACCTAGTGAAGACACTACTCCACGCAAAGTCAAATGTCAATTTACACCCCTTGGAGAAAGTCTCTCTAGTGTATTTCATCAATTAGCAAAGGCTAAAATGATAAAATATCCAATTACAAAACCCTTTGTTGAAGGGGAACCTAAGCCATCTTGGTACAAACCCAATACATACTGTGAATTTCATCGCATTGATGGTCATCAAATAGATAGGCGTGTAAATTTGCCATTACATCCAAGATTTAATTGACAATGGATTCCTCACAATAGATATTTGTTAATTCATGAATATTCGATTTTCAAAATTTGAAATTGGTGAATTTTTCGGGTATGAATAGGGATTGGGTCGCCAAAATTTTTTGGGTACAAGTTAATTTTAGGGTTCACTTCACCAAGGAGTTTCCACCCGGTATCAAATGTTATCATTAAAATCACCCTTATCGTGAAATTAAAATATGTCAAATTCACCTCATATACATATTCTATTTAAGTATTTATAATTCATTATTCATAGTTCTAAACATCAAACTTTAGAACCTCCCCTTCTATAAAATTGTGATTATCAAATATTTCCTTTAGGCTTTCTACTTTGAAATTCGAGGACTAGTCACTAGAGGCAAATATTTCCTTTCTACTTTCAAGGTACTTTAGTTTGTTCTGTAGCATGTAGGTAACATATTGTCTGACATCTGCATGATGTCGGCTAACAACATGAAGGATGCTATCAACTAGTAGCATGTTGCATGTTATCGATTATACATGGTAGCATACAACATGATGTCGACTTTGGTAGTAGCATCATGCAGTATGCTACTGTCGATAGCCGCATACTACATGCTATCGACCAACATCATGTAGTATGCTACCAACCGGTGGCATGCAACATGCTACCCATTGACACCATGTAGTATGCTACCATCCGACACACATGCATGCATTATGCTGGCGGTAGCATGACATGCATATGACCGATAGCATAGCATATAGTATCGACCAATAACATGTAGAATGCTATGCGACCGGTAGCAAGCTAGCATCCTTCATGCTATGACCAAACCATGTAGTATGCTACCTTTCTTGATGATAACATGCATTAAACTATTGACCGGTAGCATCCAATATGATTTTGGTTGCATTTACAAATTTTAGAACTGTTTAGATGTTGATTACATTTATCTAATTTAAATATTTTCATGGATAGGTACAATGGATTCTCTGAAAAATCAATAAAAAGGAAAAAAAAAAGAAAAGGTAGCATAGCAAATTTTTTTAGCCCCACAAAAAAATGAAGACCCAAGTTGCTTCCACTGGAAACATTAACACGGTACTGGTAAGTTGTAACAAATTATCATAACCTTTTTCCTCTTTTCATTAGTACAGTTTAATTTTTAATATCTTTGTAATAGTCAAAACATTTTTTGTTTTTGAAAATATAAACCCCTTCTATTAATTTTATTTAGAATGAAACAGTAAACCAAAACATAAACCCTAAGGAAACAATTATTTCAGTAGATGAAGATTTTATTGACCTAGACATGCAGAGCTAGAAGATTGTCCCGAATGCCAAATGCATTTAATAGATGAATGTTCAAATGAAAATATTCCAAGTAGAAGATGATAATGACAGAAACCTTCAAAAAATAAGTCTGGGAGAAAGAAGAAAACATCCTGGACAATTGGAAGGTCATTTCAAGTAGATTGGGCAGAAAAATACCCATTTATTGAGCTGTATACAACCAGATAATGGTAGTGATACTCCCAAATAATGTAGATGTATTATTTGTACTTAGAAATTGGGTAAAGAACATAGAATGTAGCTTAAATTGGACACTATAGAGAAACATTGTGGAAAAGTATATTACACAATCATTGACAATGATGGAAAAATAATGAAGACTCATAGATGGAAAAATGCAAAAGAATTCATGCATGTAAGATATAAGGAGGAGTATGACAATAAGATGAAACACACTCAAAAACTTCAGGAGAAAGGAGGAACCATAAATGCAAATTTTGGAAAAGCTACAAATGAAAATTTGAAGGAAAAAACACCCAGTTTTCAACCATATTCTTTATTCTAAAAATGGGTAGACCAATTTCATATTTTTAGAATATAAAAAATTGTTCAAGTTCAATGGGTTTCCAAACCTTCCAAATTCACATTGGTTAGAGAGTAATGCTTGGGAAATGGCGAGATGTCTTGCGATGATTGAACAAAAGATATCTGAAATAAAATGTCAAGAATGCAAGTTTCATCTCCCTTTCAATTGATGAGGTTACAACTATTGACAACACTTCTTGGGTTTGCATGCATGTATATACATTCCAGAACCACACCAGGACACCTCATCTACTATCGGTTCATAAAATGCAAGAAAACTATAATGCTGAAAATCTTTCCAAATTGGTGATATCTAATTTGAAGGACATAACAGGAATGGATAATTATTCTATAGCTACAAAGCTGATTTGTGTTGGTGTTGATGGTGCATCAGTGATGCAGGGTCACGAAATGGTCTATGTGTGTGTCTCCAAACATATGTTTCTCCTTACATGATTCTATTCATTGCATGGCTCAGGATGAATCTTGCATATAGGATAGTAAACACATTGAATGTGTTGAGAAATTTGAAGAGATTATCCATGAAGTGCATGCCTATATGTCAAATAGTCCAAAAATATTTCTAGAGTTTTAGAAGTTTTCACTTGGGGTCACAGATGGTAAGAAACTTCTTAAAGATGTTGATACTAGATGGATTTCTATGTATGAGCTACACACAAAGTTTTTGAGGAATATCCATCTTTAACTGGTTTCATGTATAAGAATCGTAGGCAAGTTGACAGGAAAAATATTTGCTTTTTACCACTTATAGACTTTGAAACATTGTTAACACTTTACGGGATTCTTCCAATGTTGCATGAGATGAATTACATAACAAAGCTTGCACAAGAATGATCCATATATATAGCGGACTTCATTAGGTTCAGGAAAAGGGTGTGTCAGACTCTAGATATGTTATATAACTCTAATGAATGATTTAAAGGACATGTATTCAATCACTGGAAAGCTCTGATAGATTTAAAGGATCCTAACAACTACTTCAAATTCAATATATCTAGTCATTTGTGTATCTTTGTTAATGGGAAGGAGATTAAAATGCACACATTTGAAAAATGAGTGGATATTGCTAGAGCAGAGCTTGAAGAAGTTCCTATTACACGTAATTTATATGATGTTATTATATCTAAAACAAGGATTTTTTTTTTCAAAAAATCTCACAATGCTTATCCAGTGAGATCAGAGATTGTTTTAAAAAAAGGAGAGCTTCTTGAGGCCATGGGAGTTGTCAATCCTAACTTTTGGAATCATGTAGGAGGTTTGTAGTTGATTCATTTAAAAGACACATGGGTACTATAATTAAACATTTTGGACAATTAGTTGAATGTAATGGATTTCAGATTAATGGTATTCTTCAAAAGGAAACTCTTGCATTACAATCACTGATTTCGGATAGGTAATGAAGGAACAATTTGAATTACTGGAAGAGCCAACTAGAGAAGGGAGAAATTACACTTCTATGGAAAAATTTGTATCCTAGTTCCATCCTTTATGAAAGCATAAGTGAATATTTCCAATTGTATGAACTGTGTCAAAAAATGATATTGGGATCAATTGAAGATGAAAGAGTTTTTAGCGCATTAACATTTATAAAATCAAAATATCGAGAACAGGCTTGATAAAAATCTTGAGACCTACTTGAGATTGTACGTTTCACGATATGATGTGGATACCTTTCCTTATGAATGGGTAATGGCTGTATGGAATTCTCTTGTAGAGAGAGAGGGATCAGTAATACTAATATAGGACTGCAGATAACAATGAAACTGTGACTGAAAATCACAAGTGAAAGATTAGATAAAAGTGTTGGGAAACAAAGTTTTCAAGATAATTTTGCATTTGATCTAGTTGATATTGAATAAAGAAGAATGACTGTACATTTTTATTCTGGAAAGAAAATTTCATATCAGGATTCAAATTATAATTATGTATATTGTTATTTTTGTTATACGCTATTCATTTTTGAATAATATTTTCAATGTTGCAATGTGTTTACTATTTAGATTTTTTAAATGTGTCATACTTATTGTTCGTTGTCTTTAAAATGAAAAAATATAATTCCATTATTGGAGAATTTTTACTATTTTCAGTCTTACACATGAATATAGTACATATAAAACACCATATAATTTTTTAGTTACCAATATTTTTAGATAATTTCAGTGTTTGTTCTTTGAAATATAAATGCTACTTGTAGTTCATTATTCTGTCCACAAAGTATTTGAAAATGATAATAATCAATAATGTACCATGTAATAGTTATATCAAATACAATTGAGAATAATCACATTAAGAATCAATTTGAATAACTTCTACACAATATAACAAAAGTAAAAGTAAAACATGACAATCCACATCGATTGAAGTTTGAAACTTTCAATATTGTCATACAATTTGAAATAATTTTACAAAAATATTCTACAACAATTATAATTTCACAATGTTTTTGCAGCTTCATCCTTGAGAAGATTCTTCTCTATGTGATTCTTTCTCTGCACTAAAGAACTTTCTTTTACAACACCTGACTGAACCAGATCCTTTGTAGCATAGCTTCAATATTTGAAAGAATCTCTTTTTATGGATTTGCCACATCACCAACAAAATAGTAATGTTGGATCCTATTTTATTTTCTTCTTCAATAGTATCTTTGGATCCATTCCATTTTCCTTTATTATTCTTCTCAAGGTATTATTCTTCTTGTTTAAGATAACAAGCTTTCTGTTTCAATTCAACTATTGCCTTTAAATTTTCCTGGCACTTTGTAAATGCAAATCAAGCACACTAGCCTCATTTTTCAATTTTCATACTTTGAATGCATTTCAAAAGAGAAAAACTATTAGTAAAATTTCAAAAAATGAAAATAATACTTGAAAATTTAGTAAGACTTACCAATGCCTTATCTCATTCCACATTTGCAATAACTACAAGGCCCTTGTCTCTCGACCACATATTGTGGTAGGCTTGTGCTTCTACATTTAAATTCTCAATTTTGTTCAACATAATATTCAACACTTCATCATCATAATTATTTTCAAATGATACAAAACTAGACACAACTTGATTCAACAAAATATCAATCTTTCCTAGCTCATTTTGATGTGAAGAATACAATATATGTCTTTGGTTGTGATTTTTATATCATGAATTTATTTCTTTAATCATAACTTTATCCCTAAACTCCCACAATTTTAATTCTTCAACCTCCTTTGATATAATATCAATATTGGCTTCAATATTATCAGCCAAAAGAACACCAATGAAAAAGAAGTTTTTGGTCATCAATTAAGGTCAGTCTGACTGGTGGAGATGGTGTTCTTGATCCATCCACTCTTATTAGAGAAGGTTGCCTTGCCCCATGAATCATATCTTGGGGATTGAAAGTTCCATGGGCCTGAAGTCCACTTTCAATCCCAAGATACTCCTCATCCAAATCAATATCATTCAACACCGAAACACCCCGTCCACTAGGAGCATTGCCCAATGAAAACGTTGGAAAATCAGAAGCAAAATTAAGGGTGCCCCTACTTGAAGTTGGACGAGTGAATGAAATATTCTTTCTAGGGAACTTGGTCCTCATATTTTGTGGTGGGGGTGGTGGAGGTGGCATCTGCATGAATTGTAATTTTGTAAATAATATGACAAAATTCAAAATTCAAACATAATAGCAATGAAAAATAAATAAATTCATATAAGATTATAAAAATTACTTTGTTGAGAGGATTGTTGTTAAGGTGCAAATGAAGCCTGTTTTTGTTGATGTGGTGGTTGTGGAGGAGTAGATTGAAAATATTGGTAGGTGTGATCTAAAATATAATTAAGAATTAAATATTTATTAGCTTGTTGAATTTTTATATCAAAAAATATTAGCAAAAATATAAAAAACAAGATATTCAAACCTGGGGCCACAGAGTGAGGTATTGAAGATATTTCTACCTCCTGTGTTTGAGCCCGATGATACGATCCTATTCTTGGAGGTTTTTGTAACAAAGAAATATAAATTGTAAGAAATTTTGAAACACATACAAGTTTTAAATAATTAATTACATTTATTTTCAAACATTTTGAAACATATATACATCATAAATTAAAATACCTGTGATTAATGCCTATGGTATTTTGGATGTTTGAGTTTGAGGGTTATGGAACTCCTCATCTTTTTAGCAGAATGTGGAGGGGTGTCCTCCTCTATTTTCTCATTGTTGGAAATAGGAACAAAATATCCTGAACTGGTGGGAAATGACCTCTGATAATAGACTTCCCTTTGTGATGCAGCCACAACTGCTATCTTATGTGATAATTTAATAGTAAACTATTAATTAATTTCAAATATTAATTTTAAAAGATAAATATTACAAAAAAGAAAAAATAATAATTAAAACCATCTAATCAAAAATTGGGACTCACCTCTTGCTCTTCAATTGTTAGTGTTAAATTCAAAGTTTTAGCTTTGAATGCATTGTTATCGGAGGAGAGGTGCCACGTAAATTATAGAGAGATTCATAATATAAACCAAGAATAAAATTTGTTGAGCTGATGGTAACATTATCATTCAAATGAATATTTGCCAAATCAGATCTTATCTGGAGGATAAGAAGTTGCACCTAGTCAAATTTCTGCCCACATAAGGTGTGAACTATATACGCTAATGCCCACCATGGAATATCTGTATATCAACCTTGTAAAATAATTTTGGCTTGGAAGAACTGCACCACAACCTGCAGAAATGGGTGACTAAAATCCTTGAGTTGAATCCCTCTTTTTGAAGGGTTTTGGGAAGCTATAATTACAATACAAGGAGAAGCATTTTGTTAGTAGTGAATTTTAAACATAATCAAACTTTGTTAAATTGAAAATAATGAAAATGTAATGTTGTAAAACAGAAAATAAACTTACGAGCAAGTAATAGATTGTAATTGCATCAATAGATAATTGAAAACTAGACTCCAAATACTTGCATTCTTCATCTGATAAAATAACCTTCATCATGACAAGATCCACATATTTGTGTGGTAGTCCTATGAGACGCTCAATGTCATCAGGTGATGTTCCAAATGACTCTACATGAGATGGGAGTTGATAATGAAATGTGAAAGTGGAAGTGTCGTAGTTGAGTAGAAGATTGTTAAGTGTTTTGTGGTCTGTCCAAAATTGGGGCATATACACTAGCCCTGTGAAACTGGACACTTCGATCCATTGGGAAAATGCATTAGGATCCTCTAGAAATGTGTATAGTTGAGGAAATACTAGGATCTTGAATGAAAAATTCTTCATATTTGCTGTTGATGCAACTAGGCTCTTGGGATCTCTGGAAGTGTTCTTTCTTCTTGGAATTTTTTCAATCTGTTATAAAATTCTGGTTGTAGCTGTCCTTTGGCGTTCTAGATTCTTCCTTTTTGTATGTCCTTTAGCATTCAAGTTTTATCTTTAGGGTTTTTCCTCATATGCTATGTATTCTCTCTGTTGTGTAGAGTGAAAATGACTACCTTCGTGTATTTAGAGAAATTTTAATACAATGACCGAAAACAACCTTTATGCCATCGGCCGATAACATTCTGACGCTACTAGTCGATAGAATTTTGCGTTACCGCCAATAACATTCTACATGCTACTAGCTGACAACATTATGCATGCTTCTTGGTGACAACATGCAAAATGCTATTGACCGATAGCATTCGACATGTTATTAGATGATAGCATGTAGAATGTTATCGACCGTAGTGTGCATAATGCTACTTATCGTTAGAATTTTGTATGCTACCAATTGGTAGCATTCAGATGCTACCGACTTGGAGCAATCTACATGTTATTGATAGACAACATGCATAATGCTTCCAGCCAGTAGCATACAGATCACTACCCATCGGTATCATTCTACACACACCCGACTAGTAGCATTGCACGCATGCTACCACCGACAACATGTAGAATGCTACCATCTGATAACATTACGCATGCTTCTAGGTGGTAGCATGTAGAATGCTATTGACCGGGAGCTTGCAAAATGCTACCGATGATAGAATTTACAATACTCCCATCTAGTGTCATATATTATTTCTGCTACATCATAAGGCCAATGGATAAGGCCCAACCATTCCCATAATCATGTTAAAAATCACCTGCCTTTTACAAAACAATTTTTCCTGTAATCCACCATATATGCGAAAGTGGTTTTGCCAATATTCTCCAAACATTTTCTAAGGCTTTTTTCGGAGGGACCCTCAAAATTTTCCCTACTAATATTATTCACATGATAAAAATCAATGAGATCAAGATGATAAGGGTTAATGATCTTTAAACCAAAACCAATCAATCTCTCCTCTAGATGTTCTTCTATTAGTTCAATCGAAATTGAATGTGTTTGAGATAACAACCTTCAAACGTTAAATGAGAACTTGGACTCACTTCAAAACACCTTTCCAATCAATATACAAATGAATGCTCTAAAGAAGAGGGTTAGTCATCAAACACCATTGAGATTTATTCTATCCTTTCAATGTTAGATCCTACACCCAACATTCCTAGTCTTTTTGTTGAGAAATAACAACAACAAGTTTAGAAACTTATGACATGTCCATAATACCTCAAATGATCAATCTTGAATTTAATAATGTTTCACACTAGTTATCTGATGTAGAGTCTTCTTGTGTTTTACAAAACATTATTAAACAATCAATGACGATTCCTACGTGTCAATAAATCCATATGCATGCACTCCATGAGGTGTGTATACCTAGGAATATCCTCACACAACAATTTTAAGCTATAATAAAATTTTGTCATCAAACAAATTAATCCAATGCCTAAAAAGAGAAATATTGAATATTTTATCTCTACATCCTACAATGCACCTTGGATGCACATATAGGGATCAATCCTTCACTCCTTGTATCATTCCACTCATGGGTGAATATGAATTTCAGTGTATTCTCTGCATCGATAAATTACCTCAAACATCACATAGGTTTTTTGATCTCATCAAAAATTATCCTCTCACTCCATTAACTAGGACCTCATCTTCCCAAGTCTCATATATCAGGACTCATCGAATCTTTCCATTCAATCCATTGAATTACACCTAACTGCCCAAGTCTCGTAAATCAAGACTCATTAAATCTTTCGATTCACTATGTTGAATTCGACCTCATTCACCCAATTCTCGTACACTAGGACTCATCGAATCTTAGGATTCACTCCATTGGCTTAGACCCCATCCACCCAAGTCTCGTACATCGGGAAAAATAAAAATTTCTCCCCAATGACTTGGACCTCATCTGCCTAAGTCTCATAAATCACGAATCACCGAATCTTTAAATTCCCTTCATTGGCTTGGACCTCATCCACCTAAGTCTCGTAAATCGGACTGATTAAATCCTAGGTTTATTGAAAATATTTCGATTTACTCGTGGTCTTGGACCTCGTCTACCCAAGTCTTGTAGCTAAAGACCCATCAAATCATGGATGAATGAAAAATCATTCTATTTATTCCATTGATTGGATCTTGTCCACCCAAGTCTCGTAAATCAGGACCATTCAACTTTCCTAAACATGAACCTCTCTCATGATGTGTCCATTGCAAACACTCATCCACAAAAATAAGAAACATAAAAAGTGTAAAAACATAATAAAAATCCATATCAAACCCCTCCTTAAAGCACTATTTGAAAATAAAAAACATAGAAGCAAAAAAATCTTATTTCCATGTACTCTCCACACTAGGGGAGGCCACTTGCATGGTTAATTCATTAACAAATAATTTTAATTGTTTCATCCATTGGCATATATCTTAATCATGACATCATCATCTCTCCACATTCTTCTTCTAAATGACACGGGTAAATCTTTGTCCATCTTAGGCATTGTGTGTCTCATCCTTGTTATGGTTTCTACCATTCCAGATCTTTTTACTTGTTACAAATATATTGTTTGTAACATTATTAATGTTGTAATATTATTAATAATGAGTTGTATTAAGACAACTCATATTAATAATATAGTTTATTATGAAGTTGTGAGAAACAACTCACGTAGCTTATTTTAGAGTAAGTTGAGTGAGTTGTGATTTGGGAGAGATTTGTGGAAGGTTGAGAGATTGCTGGAGTGATAAGTGGAGTGATTGTTGGATTGGTTTTATCTCCTTCATCATAGGAATAAAACATCCTATATATATGTAACTTCTCCCTCCTGAATAAAATCCTGAATGAATTGAAATCATTGTGTTCATGTTTATTGTTCTGTCTGTTTCACGGTTATAATCGAACAATCACGGTTATAATTTGAACAAAATTATATCATTACCTATGGTTTTGTCAAGAATCTTACTGATGGAAACTCCTCTTTTCAAAGAAGTTATCTCTTTGTGAAGGAACTAAACTTGTTTCTATGAATCTTTTGACCGTTCATCTCTGCTAAAGTGTTGACCCCTTGCATCCTACTAGTCACATGAGGATGAGATTTGGGGGAAAAATGTTCCTTCCCAAGAAGAAAAATATCAATATACAAGGAAAAATCAATCTAAAATACAACAGAAAGTATCACTCATTACAAATTTCATCCAGAAAAGTCTTTGGTGATGAACCCATACTTCTTCGTAGTGTGAGACTAGAAATAGAGGAAGATATCATTACTCTCCTACATTTTTACTTTGGTTTTGAGCCCTCACCTCTTACTTTGGTGGCATGGGACAAGATATAGGGGTCATTTCAAAAAAAATTGAACAAAATAAAGCCTTCAAAAAAGTATAAATCAAAAGTGTTTAATCATATATATCCCAAGAAGTTGCTCATGTTAAGAGAGACAATAATTACTTCAACCGAATCTTGTCAATCAATTAGGCCATCAATGGATCTAAGTCTATTCAAAACCTATAAAGTGAAATCATCTTGGAATTAGTCAGGTAATCTTGATTGTAGATGAGTCACATTTTCCCGAATGGACCATTATTACACCTTGTGTCTTGGCATCCTTCATCTCCATTTTCATATCACTATCTCATTATTCTTACATCCTTCTTGGCTCTCGATGTTGAGCCCTCACATATTCCTAGTTACGTGGAGTCACGAATGGAGTGAGACATCCTATCACTATATCATCTACATTCTACCAATGGAATGAAATGCTTACAATTGTTTAAACATGAGTTTAGGTAGTGCACCCTTTATCGAGTCAAAAATACAAAAACATTCAAATATGTTCAAAATACCAAAACATTCAAATATATTCAAAAATACAAAAAAATGAAATATATTCGAAAACCAAAAAAATAAAACAATATAAAACTAGAAAAAATCAAAACATTCAAACAATGTTTGACAAAATCTTAGCAACTAAATAACGCAGTTCAAAAATATCATCATTTGAAGAAAATCCTATTGATCATTCAAGATCATCTTATGATAATCACTTTTCTTTCCTGTGGCATATATCTATGTTGGACGAAAAACAATCAATTACCCTTTCATAATATAAATTTACTTGGGGCACATTTGGATTAAATCGAATGCCGGTGAAACTTTAATGGAATCCGACATAAGTGTTTTTTGGAGTATCTAAGATCACTCTGTTCTTTGGCCCGATCCAATCCTCTTGTGTTTCTAAGCTATTGCTTGAGGGCATTCATATATATATAATTCTTCTATGTGGACCATGTTAGGGGTTTCATTAGACATCATTATTACAAATTGTGTTATATTGTTACGGTTTTTCAACATTGTGACGATGCTTTTGTTAGCATGTTAGTTTGTTATTTTGTTGTAATTTATTATTGTAGACCAATTGTAGATGAATTATTAACATCTTAGTTCACATATAACTTTGGTGTAGTTAATTCTTGTTCATATTGGATTTGTTTGACATGCATGTTTTTGTTTTGAATCACTTGTACATATTGTGTTATCATCCTGGTTTATTAAATAAGTCATGGCATGTTTTCCTTTTGTTGTGTAGTTCGGTTTGTTTACATTTTATTGTATTTTTACTAATTGCAAGTACTTTGTAGAAATAATTTCACATACAACATCACCATTTCTCCATAATCATCATACATAATGAATAAAATATAAGTTATGATCATAGAAGCTAAGCTCCATCTCACATCATCATATTGTTATCTCAATTTTTGCCCCCGAAAAAATTAGATCAAACATCACCCGTGCAAGAAAAAATCCAAGAAACGGTTCCGTCGAATGAGCCCATGCTTCAAATCCAATAGATAAGTAAGGAGGAACTTAGAAATTCTCTAAAATGGAATAGACAGTTAGGGAAGGAGGACAAACAATGTCAAAGGAACCAGAGACTCAAATGAAAAGAAACAAAGAAAGTTCAAAGTCTTCTGGCTTTGCAAATGGTTCAGAATGAGCCCTGAAATCGACTAAGTATGGAGGAGACAATGGAAAATACCAAGTGTCCAAACGACGCACCTCCAAAAGTTAAATCCAAAGGGGCAGGCTCAAACAAGTGCCAATCCGCCATGTGTCTACACCCCAAAAAGTTGCAGAGTCATTGAAAAGTCTTTGACTCAGTGGAAGGTGCCAAGTGTTAGCTCGGTGCAATTCCAAGATGGGATCCCAAAATGGAGACTCAAACTTGTGCCATCCCTCCACGTAGTAAATGGTCAACAAAGGTTAAAAAGGAGAGCAGGCCCAAAATGACTAAGTATAGAGTGCAGGCAGAAGGCACCACATGTCTTAATGACACTCCTTCAAGGGTAAAATCCTGAGTGGGTTTTCAAATGAGCACGGGCCTTCCACGTGTCCTAGAGTCCAAAAAGGGATAGAGTCGGGGTTGAATAGTCAAAGTAGAGGTAGGCCAGCAGAGAGTGCCAAGTGTTAGCGCGGTGCTATTTCAAAGATAAAATTTGGGGTGGGTTTCCAAACAAGCGCCAAGCCGCCACATGTCCAGGGTTAGACTTTTGGCCCCGCAAGCAAAGAGACTTAGGAAAATACAAAGAAGCCCAAGGAGCCTATGGAATCTGCCATGTGTCAATCGACGTAATTTTAGGAGTGCAAGGTAGTGGCCAAATCTCCAAGAAGTGCAAGGCCACCACATGGACCCTGTATGGACTAGATCTTTAAATATTGTGCTCCGCAACCCTAATATTCAAATGGCCATATATTTTGATTGGAAACTCAAATTTGGGTGGGAGAATAATTTTTGGAAACATCTCGACACCCTCTATGCCATAAAAACATAAAATATCATTCTTAATAGGATTTGGTGGGTGAAAAATGGGAAAATGTCTATCAGGCCATTAAACGAGAATCGGATTTCTTCAACCACTAGATTTGATTCGATTTGATCCACCGTTCTTCCTTCTTCAACACGCCAAGTAGATAGGGAACTAGACATGATAGATTTGGGGTGGATTTGAGAGAGGCATTGATTGATAGTGGTTGAGATTTCAAATCAGGATTCAAATTTTTCTCTCCTCTCTCTCTCTCTCTCTTATTCTTCCTATATATTGTAATGAAGGGGCATATTCAAAGGTTATTGGTCACTGTTTCTCCTCTGCCCCCTCTCTCTTTCTTCCTTAGGGTAGAATGTGGAGTATAAGCCTCCTCCCATGGCTCTGTAATGTAATTTTCTTGCCTCTTGCCCACCGATGATCTAATGTGTAACCTTTTAGAGCAATAAAATCTATTTCGTGATGCATCTATCCATCCTTGGCTTATTTTGTTGTCTCTTCTTACCTCTCATCATTTATGGGTATACTATGCATATTCTAATGTTTGTTGCAGGTCTTAGGAGCTTTGTTTAATGGGTTTTGAAGTGGTGTCTATGTGAAATCCATCTCTCGGTTTGTGGTTCATTCTGTCCCCCTCTCCTCTGCTCACCTCTCTCTACTTTAGGAAGTCGGGTCCATGATCATCCAATTCCTTTTCTGGTGTATCACCACTTAGTGTAGGATCTTTCACCCCCCCTCTCTCTCCATGTCCCCTTGGAATGGTTAGATTAGGATACGATAGGTTCTTCCTGCATTGGAGTAGCTTGTGGTAGGTAGATTAGGAAGTAAAAGCGACTTTCTCAGGAGGTCCATCTCAATTTTTTCAATTCCCACAACTTGAGAGATGGTCCCATGTTGTGCAATCACATTGAATTCCCCACTTCATACCCAAGCCATTCGGGGGTGCTATGATTTTATGCTAACATTTTTAGCACACCTGATGGGACACTGAGGTTATATCTTCCATCTTTCAAAGGTGTCTCATAACAAAAAACAAATCGTAATCCACCGTGCTGGACCGAACTAACATTTTGGCATGCCCAGTGGGAGAGGTCTGAAGCACCTTACCACTTCATCTTAGTAGGTTGATGTGTTCTTGTTAAGGTTCAACCTTTTGAGGCACATATAAGGACATCGACAACTCCATCTCGGTCAAAACCCATTCTCTGAGTTTCAGACTTTTTCTATGCATTTCCACTCATTTTCATCCATTTTATTGTTCCATCTCTTTCATTTTCTCCCATTCCATGAGGTTGTGCAATCATGACTTCATTCCCTTCATGGAACTCACACTTGCAGCAACAATCAGTGCAATCCACCTCCAATGCATTTCCCAACTCCTCCAAATCAGCATTATGATGAGATCCAAAACCATTATGCTTACCCATATGAGTAGGGTGAAAATCAGTTTGGCTATAGATCTTATTAAGAACAAGGGGGCGCATATAATAGTAAAAACTACACAGAGGATGCTGGTCTACTAGAGAAGATTCAAAAAATGGAGGCTAGCATTGTGCAATCCAGGGCCATAACACAAATTAAGGCATTCAAGATTGGTTACAGGGAACCTTGTCCATGGGGAGGCCCTTTTCCAAGACATTACAATCCTTAGGAGAAGCTAGAATTCATAGTTGAAATGCTGCCCCAACTTAGACAATGGACTGAGGAGATTGAGGATTATGAGTTGGAGTCAAGACAACCTTATCAATGGGTAAGTCCACCATCTCATAGATTTTCTTTTTCTCTTTCTCAAGCAACACCATCTAAACCCAAGCTCTAATTTCCGGGCTTCGAGTTACTTCCCCAAGTGTTGATTCCATTTCTCCATTCCCTAGTCTTCCACCCCATTTCAGTTCTTCTCCCGTTTCTTTCCCAAGCAGTCATCCCCTCCAAACAAACAAGAAGTTCCACCTCCCTCCCCACCACAAATAATTACAAAGATCCCCTTGATGCTCAAGCCAATAGAGGAGGTCAAGGTTGAAGATGCAGTGGTGGATGAGGGTGAGTTTGCAACAGAGGAGGAGGACCATATAGTTTCAAAGGCTCTAAGTGTGGAGCATACCACAAAATAACCTTCAGTTCTTCCTCCCACTTCATCCCCTTCAAGCTCTGATGTTGAATAAGAGTTTGATCTTTCAAAAATCATGTTTGAAGATGAGGGGAACCATGGTGAGCAAGTTTAGATCAGGAGGACACCATGGAGGAGGTTGAGCACATGCAACAGGACAACAAGGAGGTAGATTGTCTGTCTGACTTGGAGGATTGCTTTGATAGAGAGGAGCCTAAGGAAATTACATCATTTACTCCTCTATCATCCATCTCCCAAGCATATGAGCCTATTGCTATGGAGGAGAATATTCAAGTGCAATAGCCTGCACTTCACAACAACCCTCTGGAACTAAGGTTGGAAGATATGCATCTTCCATGTTCATCACAGAAGAAGGAAGAGAAAAGGCAAGAAGATGTCATCATCCCTCTCACACCATCCATCCAAAAATGTTAGTAAGAAGACTCCATTCTTGGAGTTGAAATTCAGAGCAAGGGGAAAATTCAAAGGATCAGACCATGCCCAATCAGATACTTGGCTTCATTGGAGCCAAGGGAGAATCAAAAACCAGTCATGAATTGGACCTCATCTGCCTAAGTCTCATAAATAATGAATCACCAAATCTTTAAATTCCCTTCATTAGCTCGGACCTCATCCACCTAATTCTTGTAAATCAAGACCGATTAAATCCTAGGTTTATTGAAAATCTTGCGATTCACTCGTGGTCTTGGACCTCGTCTACCCAATTCTTGTAACTAAAGACCCATCAAATCATGGATAAATTAAAAATCCTTCTATTTATTCCATTGACTTGGATCTTGTCCACCCAAGTCTTGTAAATCAGGACCATTCAACTTTCCTAAACATGAACCTCTCTCCCAATGTGTCCATTGTAAACCCTCATCCACAAAAAATAAGAAAAATAAAAAGTGTAAAAATAGAATAAAAATCCATATCAAACCCCTCCTTAAAGCACTATTTGAAAATAAAAACATAGAAGCAAAAACATCTTATTCGCATTTACTCTCCACACTAGGAGAGGCCTCTTGCATGGTCAATTCATTAACAAATAATTTTAATTATGTCATCCATTGGAAAATATCTTAATCTTGGTAACAACATATCTCCACATTCTTCTTCTATATGACACAGGTAAATATTGTCCATCTTAGGCATTGTGTGTCTCATCCTTGTTATGGTTTCTACCATCCCAAATCTTTTTACCTATGGTTTTTTCTAGAAGCTTACTGATGGAAAATCCTCTTTTCAAAGAAGTTATCTCTTTAATGTAAGGGACTAAACTTGTTTGCTTGAATCTTTGACCATTCATCTCTGTCTAAAGTGTTGACCCCTTGCATCCTACTAGTCTCACGAGGATGAGATTTGGGGACAAAATTTTCCTTCCCAACAAGCACAATATCAATATACAAGGCAAAATCAATCTAAAATACAATGAAAGTATCACTCATTACAAATTTCGTCCGAGAAAAGTCTTTGGTGATGAACCCATACTTCTTATTGGTAGTGTGAGACTAGGAACAAAGGAAGATATCATTACTCTCCTACATTTTGACTTTGGTTTTGAGCCCTCACCTCTTCTTTTGGTGGCATGGGACAAGATATAGGGGTCATTTCAAAAAAATTGAACAAAATAAAGCCTTCAAAAATATAAATCAAAAGTGTTTAATCATATATATCCCAAGAAGTTGCTCATGTTAAGAGAGACAACAATTCCTTCAACCGAATCTTGTCAATCAAGTAGGCCATCAATGGATTTAAGTCTATTCAAAACCTATAAAGTGAAATCATCTTGGAATTTTTCAAGTAATCTTGATTGTAGATGAGTCACATTTTCCGAATGGGCCATTCTTACACCTTGTGTCTTGTCATCCTTCATCTCCATTTTCATATCACTATCTCATTATTCTTGCATCCTTCTTGGCTCTTGATGTTGAGCCCTCACATATTCCTAATTACGTGGAGTCACGAATGGAGTAAGACATCCTATCACTATATCATCTACATTCTACCAAAGGAATGAAATGCTTACACTTGTTTAGACATGAGTTTAGGTAGTGCACCCTTTACCTGGTCAAAAATACAAAAAACGTTCAAATATGTTAAAAATACAAAAACATTCAAATATATTCAAAAATACAAAAACATTGAAATATATTCGAAAACCAAAAAAATAAAACAATATAAAACTATAAAAAATCAAAACATTCAAACAATGTTTGACAAAATCTTAGCAACTAAATAACGCAGTTCAAAAATATCATCATTTGAAGACAATCCTACTGATCATTCAAGATCATCTTCTAATAAGCACTTTTCTTTCCTATGGTGTATATCTATGTTAGAGGAAAAAAATCAATTACCCTTTCATAATATAACTTTACTTGGGGCACATTTGGATTAAATCTAATACGATGAAACTTTAATGGAATCGACAAGAGTGTTTTTTTGGAGTATCTAAGATCACTCTGTTCTTTGGCCTGATCCAATCCTCTTGTTTTTCTAAGCTATTGCTTGAGAGCATTCATATCTATCTAATTCTTCAATGTGGAGCACATTAGGGGTGTCATTAGACATCGTTATTAAAAATTGTGTTATCTTATGTTACGGTTTTTCAACATTGTGACAATGCTTTTGTTAGCATGTTAGTTTGTTATTTTGTTATACTTTGTTATTATAGACCAATTGTAGATGAATTATTAACATCTTAGTTCACATATAAATTTGGTGTAGTTAATTCTTGTTCATATTGGTTTGTTTGACATGTTTGTTTTATGTTTTTGAATCACTTGTACATATTGTGTTATCATCTTGGTTTATTAAATAAGTCATGGTGTGTTTTCCTTTTTTTGTGTAGTTTGGTTTGTTTACATTTCTTTGTATTTGTGCTAATTGCAAGTACTTTGTGGACATCATTTCACATACAACATCATCATTTATCCATAATCATCATACATCATGAATAAAAGCTAAGTTATGAACATGGAAGCTAAGCTCCATCTCACATCATCATATCTCATGATAAATCAAGTGTACCAAACACACCGCTCCCCTCCTTTGCATCTAATTTTTCAAAAAATCATATACTACAAAAAATTCAAAAAAATTGCAAAAATATAAAAAATAAAAAAATTAAATATTCACAAAATAGTAAAAATTTGCAAACACATGAAAATATTTCAACAATACAACACAATCTTGTTAAAATCAAACTTTTAACTATTACCCTAGTGATTATTCCAATCTTATGACTATCACAATACATTATCTTCCATTTATATGTTAATATATTTTCTTGGGGCAAGTCAAATCAATTATTTTTCCTTCACAATATAACTTCGCTTGGGGTAATCTCAGCTCTCATTCCCTCCCCTAAATTTCATAAGTTTAATGTTTGAAGGCAATGATCCTTTTTCGATTTCAAATCAATCTTCAATGTGGATCCACAAGAGTGTTATTAGGAGTATCTAAGATTACTTTGCTCTTCAGTTTGATCTTATCCTCTTGCATTTCTAAGATATTGCTTGAGGGCTTTCACATCTGTTTAATCATCAATGTGGCACATATTAGGGTCATAGTTAATTGTATTGTTTTTGAAGTTTTGTTGAATTATTGATCTTACTTTTTGGACCAATTACACATATTTCGTTATCATCTTGGTTTCTTTATAGCCATGATGCATACTTTTATGGTGTATATTGGGTTTTTTTCATTTTTATCTTTTCTTTGTTGTGTGTGTGTGTTTATTTTACGCACCTAATGGGTTAAATATCTCCATTATTTCATAATCATGGTGAAAAATCTATTACCTAACAACAAAATAAGGTTGCTCTAAATTTCACTCTCTAAATGACGCTCATGCTACAAGCACAATCCCTCCCATCCTCCTTCAAATTCCTTGCCTTTTTCCTATCAAGTGGATGTCCACCGCTTTGTTGCATCACCCACCCACTTAAGGGGGCTTTCCCTTACCATTCTACTCACTCGGGAATCCCAATGTTCCATTGGCTTCCTACCTTCCGTTCACTAATATTCATGTGTCCATTATCTTTAAAATGCTATTACTTTGTAATAACACTTTAAAGAGAGGAAAATGTAGACACCCTAAAATACATATTTATTTCCTAGCCTATCCTTAGTTATTCACATCCCCTTTAGAATTGATTAATTAAATTAATTAATTCATACTTTGAATATCTTAATCATGTTAGAATTAATTAAATTAATTCTATCACACCCTTTGGAATTAATTAAATTAATTCCTACCCACTCTAGCTAAACTTAATTAAACATTTATTTAATTAAATGATTAATTATCCTCTCATAACTCATAACTAATTAAATTAGTTATTTAAATAGAAATAATTCTATTTATCTACTCACACTTCACTCCACTCCACTTATAGAATCATATAAATGTGGGGGCAATAAAATTACACGTACAACCACCTTCTTGAATAAAATCCAAATATTCATTACAAAGTGCAAGAATGCATAGACCAAATCTAATGGACATTTCAATTTTTTTAATTATGAACCTGTAACCCATTCAAACCTTGATCCAATATTCATGGCCTCACCCTCAGCTATAAAAGTAGGCTAATCCTTTGTAAATCATCCTTGGAAGCTTTGTGTAATTACAACCAATTTTTGCTAAAATTACCATACGTATCCTTGTGTCTATGTGCTCACAGAATTTACCATTTCTACATTTGTAGATCAATTCAAGAGCATCCATAATCCAACAACTACAAGATTCCACAAGTTTAAATACTTCTACAAATATCTTATGAGGTTTGCAAGAGAAACTTGGAGGAAAGGTTTGTTGTTATATTTGTTTATATTTTACTCCTGCTTTAGGTTTTTCATGCTTAAAATATGTGTGTGTGTGTGTGTGTGTGTGTGTGTGTGTGTGTGTGTGTGTGTGTGTGTTGATTTAACCTAAATGGTTAATATCTCAGTGGGGTGGTAACCGATGGTAGATTATCATAATAAATTAGTTTATAAGGCTAATTGCAATAATTTCATAAATAATCATTACACAAAGCTAAACAATAATAGATAATGAAATGAAGCACTAGTAATGAGGAGGAGAATATAACTTAAACGATATCTTGGATTATGTACTAATTTGGGCTCGCATAATGGTTGAAAATGGATGGAAGTGATTGTGAGCACTGGATACTAAAAGCGTGACTGAGTAGTTGTTTGGACGAGCATATGGTATGGCCCAAAGCGTGCCCTACCATGGCCCTTTTTATATGCTTTTGTCCCTCTATTCTTTTAGCCTCTAAAAATTTATGTGCCTATTTTTACTTCATGTTCTGCTCTTTTCCGGAACATGGACCTCTAACATTGTGCGACGCTCGCATGCAATCGCTTCAACCTTCAAAACCCTATATGGTGAGAGATTCTTACAAAAAAATGTTAGGTGGGTTTTGGGCACCCTTATACCTTGCTAATGTCGCTAGTACTCTAAATAGGGATCAAAATACACATCTTTCTTGCCTAACATGTGATATCTAGAATGTATACAACCAAATTGACTAATCATGATCTTGTAACAATGGAATTGTACTTGATAATTTCCCTAGCTTGACTTGACTTTGATAATATGCCCTTGTTCTTACAAACATGAGTGTATGACTTCCCTATAATGAGTATGTGGAGCTCTAGGGAGTCTTAGAATAGCTTTTCTTGTGGACTGCTCTTAGTGTTTGCTCATTGTAATGGTAAGTGTCAAGTAGAATTAATGACCTCTTTATAAAGAGATAAAGAAATTGCTTATATATGTGTTCCAGATTATGGAAAATTTGAATAAGGCTGACTAGGAGTCTACAAAATGGATTCAAATTAGAAAAAGTGTTATTAGAGGAAGAGGGACCAACATGGCCAATTTGGCCCATAACGTATGGGTGGTATGGCCCTCAATATCCAATATGGTCCTAGATGCATGTGTGGTTGACTTGAAAGTTGGAATTAGGATATGCGAAGGTATAACCTAATTTGATGGATTAATATGACCACTGTGCGAAGAGATAGGTTGTGTGTGCAAGCAATAATGAGTGGGATATATATAGTGCTACCATAGTTGGCCAAATTGAGCAAGTGTGAAATAGTGCAAGAGTGTTGTACAATTTGGGTTGTTACAATTCATGAATTATTAAAATGAATGTCTATATTTCCCCATTTAAGTATGGAATTAAAAATTGCTTACTTAAAGGAAAATTCACCTAAGTGTGTAGACACACTTTGTCTTCACTCGAGAGAACCTTGTGCTTGTGTTATGACTTTGTCTTTGTTCTAATTGTGTTTGTTTTTATAAGATAAGTACCTACATAGAAAAGAGTGTAGTCAATGTCCATAGTATAGGAAATCAAACTTTAACTTGAAAATTTTGAACTTAGTATGAAAATAGAAATATGTAAGTAGAAAAGAAAAATAAAGGAAAGAGTACACCTGATTATTTTGTGAGGGAAAGGGGGAGAGAGTACTCCCACTATCGTTTTCATGGATATTTGTTGAAATTTGTGTTAGAGTTGGTTGGAAGGACTTGGGGGTGATCAATCCCCAAGTGGAATGTGTCAAGGAGAATATAAAGAAGTGAAAATGTACCCCACATTTTGAAGAGAACTGTTTGGGAGCGTTTTAGTTTCTCCGCATCCCTCCAAAAAAATATGAGCAATGGGAAGTCAATCCTATGAGGATAATAGTCACCTTGACACTTCCCAAGACCCACAGATAAGTGTCATTGCAGATGAACATGAACCCAATTGATTTGTAAATGATGACATAATGTATCGGGGTAATGTTAGCTTGCACATACCCTTAGTGCCACCATAACCTAAACTGTACCATGCATTTTGTCATTGAAACTAAGTGAAAGGCATGTATATGTCCCTAAGAAATTATACCAAATAATAAAATTATTGAATATACCCCTAAGACATAAGCATATGGAATGGGCCATAAGGTCTATACACTATGGTCCTTATTATATGGTTTGGTCCCTATGTATTTCTTGACCCAATTTTGTTTATGAGCCATTTTATAGCCTATGTCCTATTTGATTTTGTACACATTATTTTGTTTCCTTATTATGAGCTGTGTGAGGGTGAAATATCACCCGATGGTTGCCCCTGCTGTTTAGGGTGCGTGATATGGAGCAATGTGAGCACAACCCAAATAAGAGGACATGTAGCATGTGTTCAAGGATTCCTACAGGGGGAAAATGGGAGTGCACATGGTGTATACCATGGCACATACATAACAATATGATATAAAACTAGCAATGTGTTTGTAGCAAAAGAATAGAGGAACAACACAATAAATAAGGAAAAACATGCAAGAACACACAAATAGAAAAGTCATGACAAACAATATGATGCATGTGTGGGACACCACTTAGGATGTCATAAGACACATGAGGAACTCAAGGCTAACAAGTAACAATCAAGTAACATAGGGCATCACCACAAATACATGAAAACACAATAAGCATGTAAAACAATAAACATGCAATAAGATGAAGATGAGCACAGTTTGGAAGCGGTCTGCAAAACAAATACTACACATGAAGCACCTGTTAATGTGTTATAGTAATTAATAATATTACATGATGTATGTACTGAGTGAATGAGGTAAGGGAAAGTAAAACAGTAAACATTGGAATAATAACACATGTATGTGAGGAAGTATAAACTGGATGCTCCCGGTAGGCTGTGGAAGAAATGGTAGAGAGCAGTGTCAAACATCCTATATTATGTAACAATCTATGTGTATCCGCATCCAACTCAATTCACCATGTGAATGCACATGTTTATAGAAAAAAGGATATGGCATATTATGTATCAAGATAACATGATAAGTAAAGTGCAACATGAATAATATAAACATATAATGGAAACAACCAAGCAAGAACAATGGAAGGATGTTTTGTATATATTTGAATGTTTTTGGATTTTTAGGATATATGAATGTTTTTGGATTTTTAGGCCCCCTAAGGGCATAGATGAAAACCTATTCTCCAAAGAGAAGGAAGGGTGATCCAAGAATTCCCCTAGGGTGGGAATTTATATTTTTAGTGCTTTTGATGAATATAGATTATACATCTAGAGAAGGGAAGTAAGGTTTCCCTCCAAGTATGTGCATGTGCAAAGTGAGGTTCGGGTGTGTAGTCATTCCCTCAAAATTCAAGTTAAACATATAAACAAAGCGTGTCGTCAGGAAATGAGAGGAAAAGTTTGATGCCCACAATGTGTAAGTAGTATATGATTTATCAAATAAGAATATTGAGTGAAGGCCCACTATCTTCCATTGTGAATGAAGGAAACATATGATCATGGGTCAAGATAATTGTGTCATGTGAGACTATTTGTGGGATAGTGATGCGGGAAAATCATAAGCACTTTGTGTAAAAATTGTAAATATGTCTTCAAGTGATGTTTAAGAGTCAGAAAAGACTATATAATAGGTGTAAATTTTCATGATGAGCATCATTTTTGGTATAAATACATGTTTTCTCATCAAGATAATACCTTCAAGGAGAATTCATTGGTTTAATGATATTTCTTGTGCATTGAGGAAAAAGTACAAATTTACACTCTCTTTCAAGAATGAATGATAGATGTGCAGAGTCATATTTCATATCAAAGTTCTTAGATGTGTTTATAGTTGAAGTTTACAATTCTAATGATGAATGAAAGTAGTTTTAAAAGGAATTGATCTTGAATGTGACTGTATTAGAAGTCAAAATAGGGTAGAGTGCAAGATCATAATTTATATTCTCATGATTTTTAATAGAGAATGTGTAGGATAGGGTATATTGAATGAAGATAATTTGTAAGAGAGAGTATTGTTACAAGGTGGATGAAGATTTCAAAGTGGAAAGGATAGTGAGCTAGAAGGAGATAAATAACAATAGAAGCATCTACAAGGAAGTAATAATATCTAGACACCTAAAGGTGTAAGTGTAAATAAGTGATAATTAAATTAATTTCCTTACCTTTATTTGTGGTTTGCTATTTGATTAAAAAGGAAACTATGAATAATGAATAGAGAAGGTGCAAAAATAATAGAAGCATATTTGGTCTAGAGCTAGTAGTATGTTTGGTTTAGATCTAGTAGTATAAATGGTCCATAGCTAGTAGTATATTTAAATCGGAGATACTAGTATATTTAGTCAAGAGCTATAATTATTAATGGTTCAAAGCTTCCCTTTATATTTTGTCCAGAGCTATGATGAATTTTTATTCCAGAAAGTGAAATAGTCAACAAGTGATATCAATATGTCATCGGATAGTGTGTGTAGGAGTGATTTGTCCTAAAGATTTGTACCATGGAACATGGGAAATATACATATGAGGAGATCTAGATGTGTGGTATTTATTATGAAACTTGTGTGACAAATTAGTCCTATGTGGTAAACTATGAGATCTAGAGATATGCCAATATTAAGCGACGGAGCACTGAAAGTTTAGGATATCTATGCGGGATAGTAGCTAAAGATGAGGGAATGCGACTAGAATAGGAGTGTGTGGTAAAACCATAATACTATTATGGCTAGATGTAAGAGTGAGGGTAATAGTGGGTGGAATAGACATAATGCTAATTGTATTGGGTGGTGCACTAGTGGTAGGTACTTGTGAAGCTTGAGGAACAATGGGTAAAGGGGCCCTAAGTAGAATACCTTGGATAATGATGATCCGAACCTCATGTATGAACTTGAATTATTGGTGCAAAATAAATGGAAAAACCCTAATAACATTAAGCTAAGGAAGACCTAAGATGTTGTCATAATGCTTGATTTCGATGCTACAACAAATGACATGTAGATAGTGTGTGGCCCAACTATGATGGGAAGAGTGATACACCCATAGGAGGTAGGTGAATTACACTTGATTTGGGATAACACAAAGCAAATAACACATAAGATGGGGAGTGAACATGCATTATGCTTGAAATTAGGATTGATCATTACATTATTGAGAGCTTGATTGTCAATATATGCATCAATGTAAAGCTTGGAAGATTTGAAAGAAGCATGAAAGTACACATTAGTAAAGGTAATGACGAGTGGGGAAGTAGTAGTAGCACCATGATTTAAAAAAAAAAAAATCTTAATTAGAGGATTGTGCTAAATCAAAAAGACCATACACATATGATATATCAACATACAATGATAAAAAGTACAATTAGTGAGATAATAAGAGTGACTTAGCTACTATTTGATTGTCTCAGACTGGATCTGGGATGGATAGATGTGTAGACACAAAATATATGCACTTGGGTACATTTCATTGTATTTGAACATGTAAAGATAATGAAAATGCATTGTATTTGAAAGTAGGATACACCATAACATTGCTAACAATATGAATACCAATAAAGGCATCAATGTGAAGCTTATGTGATGAAAGAGAAGCATGAAAATACATGTCGGTGAAATTAATAATGAGATCAAAGAATATCAATAGTACTAATAAGAAACCAAGAGGATGATTAGAAGATGGAGGTGGAACCACATGATAAGCATGATTAGAAGAAGTCTCAGGAACCACTTTATCATGTTTGGGTAATAAATAGTTAAAAATCCTGAGTTTTTCATTGTCATTTGTAGATTTAGAAATAGTGGGTTCAGGAAATTTGAGCTCATTAGTATCAATCAAGTCCTGAATCAAATGTCTAAGCTTAAAGAATCTATTAGTGGAATTTCCATTGCATCTATTATAATCACAATGTGTGTTTGCATCAAAATTCTTACCACAAGGACAATTAGGATCTAGCTCAAGAGGGGATGGAAGAGAAATCATATTGCTTTCAATGAGCTTAGGCAACAAGATGTGAGGTGGATATGGAAATCTAGTAAAAATGTGTCGTGTAGGTTGTATTTGGAGCTTTTTTGTTGAGATACAACATTAACAGTAGGCTTAGGCTCATTAGATTTTCTCTTAAAGGAAAATTTACTTTGGAATTTTTTACTAGATTGATAGGAAGTATTATCACCATACTTAAGCTTTCCCATAGAAAGTAACTTATGTTCACGTTCTTTAAGAGTATGACATAAATGATCAAAAGAATGAAAAAAATCAAAGAACACACATTCTTGTAGAGGAAAGAGACTGGATAAATAGATCTTGCAATTCAAATTCAGAAAATACATTGTTAATTTTGGCAATATTATCCTAACAATGCAAAACATAGTCACTAAGATGCTCATTAGATCCTTGCTTCATTTTATCCATTTGTGCATATGATATTTTGGTTCCAATTTTCATAGAAAAATGTGCCAAGAATATATTTACTAAAGGAGTGAAAGATATAATAAAGTGTATATGTATATCATAGAACCATCATAAAGCATACTCATGTAGAATCCTATGAAACAACTTGGTTAATAATGTATCATCACAAGCATAGTCCAAGCATACAACATGAAATGATCTAATATGCTCTTGTGGATCTCCATGACCATCAAAAAGAGGAAACTTGGGTGAAACAAAATTGGGGGAAGTGGGTAAGAAGAAACTTTAGGTGCAAGAGGACTATGTAGGAGAAGTGAAGAATCAAGAGAGGGAGATGAAGAAGAAAAGGTGTGTTGTAATTGATGAATTTGATCCTGTAAATCATGGTACATGGAATCTAAGGCATGGGTTCTGAAGAGGAACTAGGTTGGATATGAGAAATGATAGGGGAAGAAAAGTGAGTGTTAGGTGTTGTGAGCAATGAAAACTGATAGAAAAATGAAAGATAAATGAAAAACACAACAATATACCTTCTCTCAGTAACTTTCTTGCAAACCTCAAGAATATTTTTGAAGCACTTAGGCTTATGAAATATTAATATTTGATTAATCATGGGTGCTCTTGATATTAATCTCCAAAGAGAATTTGTAAATGCTACGAGCTTGGAGACACAAGGATGTGGATGTCAAATTGGCGAAGTTGGATGCAATTGTCTCAAAGCTTATAGGATTAATTTTTAAAGAAAATGACATACTTTTATAGCGAAGCTAAGGCCATGAAAAGAGGATATAAGTAGACTTGGTCTGTGGATTGCATAATTATAGGGTAATAGACATTTGGAATATCAAAAGTTACATCTGGAAATGTGATTGCACGTACAACCCTATTGCCCCCTCCTTTCTAGGAATCTAGAAGTGGAGTCCAAGTGGAATAGGAAGTGGAGTTCAAGTGTAGTTAACTAGGATAGGTGGAATTAAATAACTAATTTAATTAGCTATTAATTGTGAAGAAATAATCAATCATTTAAATAAATAAATGTTTAATTATTATTTTTGATAATAGGTAAAACATGGTTGAGGGGGCCCTACCCCTTACAAGTCGAGCTCCAAAAAGAGCAGATAAGACATTACATAGCATACAAAAAGATACATATATATCGACTATTACATCCGAGCTCCTCCATGAGCATATAGACCAATTTAAAACACAACAAAAAGAGTAATAATAATAAAGATTAGACCAAAGACTAACTAACAAAAAAGTAAAATAGTAGAACAATATAATAATAACCACCTAGACAAACATCACTTTTTGGCCTTTTCTAGACCATCTAACACTTTCACCCATTCCTTTGATAGAGACTCAATATTGACACCCAACAAGGCCTAGGTCACATCCAACAACATCCCCTTTTATTTTCTTTGGATTTCCATGCTCATCCATGAGCCTGTAAGCATTGGCCAACTGGCCAAGGGTTTGGAGATGTTGTAGAGTGGATTTCATAGTAACAACACTCCATTCCATATAGCTATGTAAAATAGCTCTGATGTGATCCACCTCATTGGAGAGGTTGTTGCAGTTGGCTTTCATGATTTCAAGCTTGCCCCCATTACTGATTTTTGCCACATCTTCAACCTACATTTTCATTTTGTGCCAATCATTAAAGAGGAACTGAACATAACTCTTTATTAGCCTCATGTCACCCTTCAGTTCTTCAATATCCATCACCATCTTGGCAAGATGATTATCCCCTTTCTCAGGACCCACTTGACCCAACGCTTCAATCTGCTGCTCCAATTGGGAATTCACAGGAACTTGATTCCCTTGCATGCTTGATTCTCCTTTGGTTTTGACAGATAGACTAGGAACATTCTTTGACTTTATCTCTCTGAGATTCTGAGTGACATCAATTTCCACTACATCCTTATCATCCCCCGAAGCATCTCCTTCCTGAGACTCTGATTCTTTGCTAGAATCCTCCTCCTCCGAGTCCGAGTCTTCTTCCTTGGCATAACCCTCAAGGGATTTAGTGAGGGAACCTGTTTTATCAATGTTGAGAGTAGCTCTTTTAACTAGGGAAAGAATAAAACCTTGGTGAAGGGGGACAATGAATCTGTTGTTTTTAAACTGGGTGATCGAAGCACTCAGAGAGCGAAACAAGAAATACGGGAAGCTAAAACTATGGCCATGTCAAAAATAATTAAGCATAGGAAAATGGTAGGCATAGATACACTTGTGACAACCTTCTAGGGTAAGAAACTGAATAAGGGTTAAAGCCACATCATCAAAAGGCCGGGGTAAAGTAGAGCAAAGAAAATTGGCAAAATGAGTGGTAAGTTTTTCATTACCTTGCAAGAACAACTTCAGCTCATCTGTAGCTTCCTTTTTAGGCTTGTAAACCTCCCTTCCAACAACAGGTACACCCATTACTTTAGCAACAGACTCCACAATAATCTCAATGTGCACACCTTTCAGGTCCACAACTACCCCTTTTCTAGTTATATTAGCTAAGAGGTGTAGGTATTAATTTAATTAATTCCAAAGGCATGATATAATTAAATTAATTAATTCTAAAGGGTAGGAATATGATTTAAGTAATAGAATTAATTTAATTAATTCTAAGAGGGTGTATTATAGCAAGATAAAATCAATTTAATTAATTCTAGTTAGATAGATGTGAGCTATAAATATTAATGTATTTTTAGGGTGTCTACATTTCCCCTCTTTGAAGTGCTATTGTGAAGTAATAGCATTTTAAATCTAGTAGACACATGCAGATTAGGGAGCGAGAAAGTGGTGAAGCATTTGGATGCCCGATGAGATATAAATGTAAGGAATGCACCCTTAAGTGGGTAGGTGATATAACAAAGTGGTGGATGACTGTTTGATAGAAAGAAAACAAGGAATTTAAATAAGGTAGAAAGGACAATGCTCATAGTAGGAGCTTTATTTAAAGAGTGTGAATATAAGAGCAACCTTTATTTTGCTATTGCACAATAGAGTTGTCACCATGATTATAAAAGAATCAAGATGGTTAACCTAGATGCACGTAAAAAAACACACACAAAGCAAAGAAAATAGAAAAAGGAAAAACAAACCCAATATACAGTAGGTGCAGGCACCATGGTTATAAAGGAACCAAGATGTTATCACACTAGTGGCAATTGGTCTAAAAGAAAACAACAACAATACAACACAATGTTGTAAAATAAGACAATCAACTATGCCCCTAATACGTACCACAATAAAAATTAAACAGATGAAAATGATCCCAAACACTAAACTTATGAAATGCATGGGAATAGGATCAGACTAAAGAGTGGCGTATACTTAGATACTCCTTGTGACACTCTTGGTGGACCCATGATTAAAAATCAATATTCGGTTGGAATTTCCCTAAACGAAGTTATATTGCATAAGAAATAGTAGATCAAGATAATCAGAAGATTGGAGCGATAGTTAGGGTAGGAGATAAAAATTTAATTTTATCAAAATTGCATCGTGTTGTTGAATTTTTCAAAAATTGTAGTTTTTAGGAGTTTTGCGAATATTTGATTTTTTTGAAATTTTATAACGTTTGCGATTTTTTTGTGAAGTTTTGAAATATATGGCATTTTGTGGAAATTTTTGGCATCGTGGAAGAATGCGGGTCAAAGGAAGGATGCAATGTGTTTGGTACACCCAATTTTCCCTAGAAAGTAGGAAGATGCCCTTACGAGAAGAAAAAGTGATTGAATAATGACTACTTAAACAAATGAGTCATCATGATGAAATGCAAGTTATTGGCATGAGAGAAGAGAGGAAAAAGTAACGGAAAAGAAAAAATAATTTGCTTGATGATAAGAGCCAAGAAAAGTGAAGAAGTAGGATTTCGAGAGGGTATAAGTAGAAGGGTGAAATGTATCCCAATCCATTTGTGTTATCAAACCTGTTTTGTTATTTGTGAGAGAGTTGAGGTTTGAGCTAGTGGAGAGATGACGTGACAACAACAAGAGGAAGCACCATGTCGATTGAATTTAAGAGTATGGATGGAGAGAAGATGAGGGTACAACGGTAATTAACTCAAAAAATTTCAATTTTGAGTGCATTTAATGCTAGTTTTTAGTAGGAGAAAAATGAATTTTAATGCTAACACATGCACTTGGGTGTACTAGTGTAACTGAAAAATTAACTAGCATAAAAGTGTATGCACTAGCGTATAAGAGATAACATGAGCATTAAGTAAGAAATGTTCTAGCGTGTTGAGCACACTAGCGTACAAGTAGGAGCATAGGCATTAAAGTGCACATGCTAGCGTGTGTGCGCTAATGTACAACTAGATGCACTAGCATTGAATGTACTAGTGTCAAAGTGCATGCACTAGTTAGAGACCAAAGGAAGGATGCCATACTAAAGAGTTACGTATACTTAGATACTCCTCGTGACACTCTTGGTGGACCCATGATTAAAAATCAATCTTCGGTTGGAATTTCCCTAAACGAAGTTATATTGCATAAGAAATAGTAGACCAAGATAATCAAAAGATTGGAATGATAGTTAGGGTAGGAGATAAAAATTTAATTTTATCAAAATTGCGTCGTGTTGAATTTTTGAAAAATTTGTATTTTTAGGAGTTTTGTGAATATTTGATTTTTTGAAATTTTATAACATTTGAGATTTTTTGTGAAGTTTTGAAATATATGGCATTTTATGGAAATTTTTGGCATCATGGAAGAATGCGGGTCTAAGGAAGGATGCAATGTGTTTGGTACACCCAATTTTCCCGAGAGAAGTAGGAAGATGCCCTTACAAGAAGAAAAGTGATTGAATAATGATTTTGCTTAAACAAATGAGTCATCACAATGAAATGCAAGTTATTGGCATGAGAGAAGAGAGAAAAAAGTAATGGAAAAGAAAAACTAGTGTGCTTGATGATAAGAGCCAAGAAAAGTGAAGAAGTAGGATTTCGAGAGGGTATAAGTAGAAGGGTGAAATGTATCCCAATCCATTTGTGTTATCAAACCTATTTTGTTATTTGTGAGAGAGTTGAGGTTTGAGCTAGTGGAGAGATGACGTGACAACAACAGAGGAAGCACCATGTCGATTGCATTTAAGAGTATGGATGGAGAGAATATGAGGGTACAATGGTAAGTACCTCAAAAATTTCAATTTTGAGTGCATTTAATGCTAGTTTTTAGTAGGATAAAAATTAATTTTAATGCTAACACATGCACTTGGGTGCACTAGTGTAAACCGAAAAATGCACTAGCATACAAGTGCATGCACTAGCGTATAAGAGATAACATGAGCATTAAGTGAGAAATGTTCTAGCGTGTTGAGCACACTAGCGTACAAGTAGGAGCATAGGCGTTAAAGTGCACGCGCTAGCGTGTGTGCGCTAACGTACAACTAGATGCACTAGCATTGAATGTACTAGTGTTAAAGTGCACGCACTAGCATACCAAAGGGTGCGCTAGCGTCCTTAGACGATTTTAGGAAGATTTTAGAGGTTTAGAAGTGAAGAATTGAGATTTAATTAATTTTTTTGGATGATTTGCAGGAGAGAGCGCTATTACTTGACGTGTGAGAGCGTCATGGACGTCTGTAGGAATTATAGAGGACCTTTTCTTGATGAGAGGAGAGGGGGTTAGTTGTGATATTTGAGGTTACAAGACTTGCGCATATTGCAGATTTTCCACATATTACACTGGATAACTACCTATTGACTGTGATGGTTGAGTGATGACACGACGAGCGTTAGACATTCGTGACCGCCGATAAGGGAGATGATTGTGATATTGGAGGATATTTATCAGATCCTCTAGGTACCGATACATGGGAGTTTGGTTAAGTATGATAGGGATATGGACTGCATACAAGGACACATATGAGATGTATTCTTGTTAGAGGATATACCCAGAGAGGGGATGCTAGTACACTTTTACCATTGTTTTGATGAAAACAAAGTATCATGACTGCCAATTTACTTGATGGATCTTATCAATGGCTACTTGCTACCTGATAATACTATGACAAATTTTCAGCTTGGGCTGATAGAATTTGTGGTGAGATTGATGGAGGGAGATATTTTTACACGGGGATAATGTATCCTCACACATCTATACTGAGGATATGCATTTAATTGCATGTAGAGGGATGATGATTATGAGTCCGCCCACCTTAACATATATGGGCATGGGATCACATAGCCATTGGATGGCCATTGAGGGTGATGAGAGTCATACAACTAGATGAGTCATCATCCATAGGATGTGAGATAGTAGGGGCAGGCCATAGAGGCCATATGGGTGACATCACCTTCTATAGATGAGCCGTTGATGACTTATAGTTATAGATGGTGACTTAGTGGCCGTACCAATTATATTAGTGGGTGACATATGTAATAGAGCTATGCACTATAAAGGTAGACCATTTTATCATAGACAATTACAACCACATTATGGAGATATATAGGGTAGAAAAAGTCCAATGGTAGCTTGGCTTTGTACATGACATACCGGTGGAGATCATTGGTACGCACATGTTTCAAGCGAGAGGTTTGATTTCGTGCCACACATCGAGTGTCGGTGACTAGAAAAATCTTCTTTGGATTCATTCCATAGGCATCATATGCTCACACACGGGTGGTGGATCTAGGTATAACTACATACTATCTTTGCATGGTATGCAACAATTATGTTGATGACGATCACTATTACTTAGGTAGCTCTAGAAAAAGTAGAGAAAAAAATGATGGGTGGGGCCTAAAATTGAGAGACAAGGACATACTTGGTCAAGAGGAGGAAAAGGGATGGGGATAGGGACATGCATAGCATATCCATAGGCACATGCACATGGTCTACAAGTTTAGGTGGTGCAGCGACCACTAGTACGAGTTCAAGGTGCTCACATTCTAGTGGCATAGGTTATTCAATGAGTTCTGTAACATAAGTAGTATAATAGGTACTATAATAGGTACCAAATCATGTTCTACAAGAGGTGCCACAACAACCTCTAGGTTTATAGGTGTAGGTCTTGAGATAGGTACCATTACGGATGCCACCTTTTCCACATAGACCAACTAGTCCTGGGTGTTCTAACGGGACGAGGAGGGGATGGAAGATATGGAGATGGTTTATAAGGACCAAAACATATAGTGGTACCATGATTAGTAGGTGGCCCATCATTGGCAACCTTACAGGTAGAGAGTGAGGGCTATGATGTGTGGTGATGTGGCCTTCATTGCTATTCGAATCAACGAGATAGGACTAGACCAGAGTGCATTAAAGCAGAGTAGCCTAAGGCAAAAATGCAACCGAGATCCACAGAGAGGGATTAGATGACTACGGAGAGGGACCAATTGAGGATCTAGGTACAACATGTTACAACAAAGTGAGATGATCTTCACCGTGTGGCGAAGTTGGTGGCCTAGGAGATGCGATTTCAGATATTGTACCAACATTTGGAGAAAGGCTTTATATTAGGTCACAATACCCTAGGGTTAGAGAGAACCAACATATAACCAATATTCAAGAATATGATCTATGAGATCACAAAGGCCATTGTGATCGGTGAGGTTAGTACATATGCCTTCACCTAGTCATAGGATGGACAGTCTGGTGTAGGAGAGAGTCAGGATGACTCATGATAGCTTTGATATGATATGTATGTATTTTTTTATATATGCCTCGTGATGAAGGCACATTTTTTTATCGATGCCCATGATGTCATACCAAGTTGTATGTGATTTTTTTGAGATATATGTATTGTACATGGACATTATGATGCTATTTGATATATATATATATATATATATATATATATATATATATATATATATATATAAATATATATATATATATATATATATATATATATATATATATATATATATATATATAAATATATATATATACATACATATATATATATATATACATATATATATATATATATATATATATATATATATAATTTTAGATATATATATATATATACATATATATATATATACATATATATATGATATATTTAATTTTACACCAGTTATGATATTTCACGATGTTGTATTTGGTTAGATGATATGATGTCATGATTATAGGATAGATGATGATTGGATTTTTCGATGATGATTTATGTAGCTTAGCTTTCATGTTCATAGCTCAACATTTATTTTGATGATGTATGATGATGTTATAGATAGATGTGATATAGATATGATGATGATGAAATGACAATAAAAAAGTACATGCAATTAACACAAGTAGAAATAAAAGTTAACAAATCTAATACACACATGTTAAACAAGGAAAACAAATCATGGCTTATATAATAAACCAAGACAAAAACACCAAATGTAAAAGCAAGCAAGCCAGAAAAACCCAATATGAATAGGAATTATCTCGAGAAAAAAGTTATATATGAACTAAGATGCTATTAATTCATCATGCAATTGGTCTATAAACTCAACAAAATTCCAGATATACATAGAACATTTATTAATTTACCTAAGCGAGAAAAATATTGATATAAGAACATACGAAAAATATTCCTACATGCACAAGCAACAAACAAGGTTAGTCACAAAAAAGAGGCAAACAAAAAGTAATTTCATTAAATCTAACAAAAAATAAAAAATATAACACAATTCAAAATAATGATGTTTGAAGACACCCTTAATGTCTTCCACAGTAATGAATAAATAGAGTCAAATGCCTCAAAGTGATAGCTTAGAATGCAAGAGGATTAGATTGGGCCGAAGAGTGGAGTGATGCTTAGATACTCCACAAGAAAGATACTCTAGTCAAATCCCATGGGAGTTTAATTTGTATTGGGCTGAAGCCAAGTGTGCTCCTAAGAAAATTTATATTGCAAAGGGTGACATGATTGATGAGTTAAGTTATAAAGTCGTGAAGGTTTTTTTCTAACAGTTTATATTTTTTTATATTTTTGAATGTTGTGATTTATAGGATTTTCATTAGTTTTTATGCTATTTTTTTTGGGTTTTGTACATATTTCAATGTTTTTGAATTTTTGTGAAACATATTTGAATGTTTTTGGTATTTAACCATACGCCAAAGAAGGGGAAAAAGGGATTCCGAACCATAGCCAACACTTGACAAATGAACAAGGCATACAAAAGCATGGCAAAAGGAAAACAAAAGTTACAAGCCATGGGCATGAAAACTTGACAAGGAATACACGTGACACAAGGTGAGGTGGAATGACACAAGTAGGAGACAAGATGAAATGATGAAGCATGCGAGCAAAATGATATGCCCCCAACACAAGGGTTATTCTTTGGAAGCTACGGAATATATATTTTTGATGAATAACATTCATAGGCTCTTTAAGCTCTTTTCCATTCTTCTTAGAGAATGTATACACTCTAGATCCAAAATTTTTAGTGATGATGTAGGGAACTTACTAGTTAGGTTCAATTTTTCCCTACTTCTCATGTGGCTTGGTGGTGTTCTTTTGATTTTATTTTAGGACCAAATCACCAATATCGAATTGTTGAGGTCTAATATTTTGTTGTAGTTACGACATAGTCAATTCTAGAACACTTACAAATGATCCAAGGTGTGAATATGTCTTTCATCTAGGAGTTCAAGCTTTGCAAGGCATGCATAATGATAATCCTCTTCATGTGCTAGGTTTTGGAGGGATACACGGAGAGAAGTAAGTTCAACTTGATAAGTAATATGGCTTTAGAGCCATATACCAGGAAAAGGAGTAGCTCCTATTGGAGTGTAAAAGGATGTAAGGTACGCCCGAGAGGGTAGGATACAATTGAGTATGTTAGTTATGTTTGTGTTTATTGATTGTATTCTCCACTATGGATTTAATAGTATTATTGGAAGCTTTGGACTAGCCGTTGCATTGTAGGTAGTAGGAGTGGCCCATTATAGGTGGATATGATATTTTTAGCTAATGATTTGACATTTTTATTCTTGAATGAGGTACCATTGTCAGTGAAAATGGTTGTGGGAATACCAAAATGGAAAATGATATGGTTGAATATGAATTTTGAAATATTACACCCAGTGACATAGGTAAGAGGCATAGCCTTGATCCACTTGGTGAAATAACAATTAATATAAAGGAATGGCCATCGGATGAAGTGGGCTTTATTTTTCCAATTAGATCAAGTCCCCATTTAGAAAAAGGCCAAGGTGAAGTGATGGGATGTAGATATTGGGAAGGTGCATGAATTAGATTACCATGATTTTGAGACGCTTGGAATTTTTTAACATATTTACATGCGTCAGTCTCCATAGTAGGCCAATAATAGCCAATACAGAAGATCTTATTTGCAAGAACCATTTCATTGGTGTATGTTCTAAAAATACCCGAATGTGCTTTGGCTAGTGTCTGATTAGCTTCATCTTAGTTGAGATATCTTAAGATATTCCCATCATAACCTCTTTAGTATAATGTGTAAGCGAGAATAGTATAGCATAAAACATGTTGTGCTAAGGATATTATGTTGGTTGAGTTCATATTTGGAGGATAAGCTTTGGTTTTAATGAAGGTATATATATTGTGATACCAAGGATGATCAAGACCAAGAATATCATAGACCATAGTCGAATCGATAAATCATATGTGGGAACCAAAATATGTTCTATGAGGAACTCATTTTGAGTTTGGTTTGTGTCAAATACAAGAAGGGATGCGATAGTTTGCCATGGAATCACTTTGCTTTATTTTACAAATGAGGAACATGCTCAAACATGATTAACTTGAAATACCCCTTGAGACTATCAACCATGCACTTATATGGCAATAGATTTTCATATTTAACTTGATACTCACCATTTACCTGTTTGATGATGAGAAGGGAGTCACCGAAGACTATCAACTCTTGTAGTCACTAGGAAATAACAAAGCCTAATCCTATTATCAGTGCTTCATACTACAATATTATTTGTACATGGAAAGTCGATGTGATATGATTTAGGGATAAGATCCCCATCAAGTTTGTGTTAGAAAATCCCAACTCTTGAGCCATGTAGGTTGTAATAACCATCAAATACTAGAGTCCATGAAGGGATTGCATCTATGAACAACAAGTCTTCATATGGGAACTCAAAGTGTAGTGGTTGAGAACATGGTAGTGGTGCTGTGGTTAGTTGATCTACCAGTGCTTGACCTTTGACAACATTTTGATTGATAAACTCAATATCAAACTCATTGAGGAGCACGATCCAGCTAGACATCCATCCTATTACCACTAGTCTTGATAGTATATATTTGAGAGGGTCGATCTTGGCAATGAGCTTGGTAGTATGATTTAAAAATAGTGTCGTAACTTTTGGAAAGTGAATGTGATTGCCAACCAAAATTTCTTGACTTGTGAGTACTTGGTTTTATGTTTAAGGAGAGCTCTACTTAGGTAATTCACTTCTTTCTCCTGCCCCTTGTCATTGTTTTATGCTAGTAATTCCCCAATTGCATGTTCACTTACATAAATGTACAACAACATAGGTTTGTCTTGGACTAGTGGTATGAGTACCAATGTGGATAGATATTATTTTATTTTGGTGAAAGAATCTTGGAAATCCTACATCCACTTGAATTGGACATATTTCTTGAGAAATTGATTGAAATAATGGAATTTTTCCGTGAGTTGAAAGATGAAGTGCTAAGTAGATTGAATCTTGCCTTGTAACCCTCTTAACTGACAAAGATTTTGTAGAGGTGGCATATCCATTATGAATTTAATTTTCGTAGGATCCAATTCAATTACCCTTTGTGAGATAATGAATCCAATAATTTTACCCATGGTGACACCAAAGACACACTTTTTAGGATTAAGGAAAACCTTGCATTCCCTCAATTGTTTGAAAATATGTCAAAGAATAGGTGGATGTTTGACTCTAATATTTGATTTGGAAAGTATGTCATCAACATAGTCCTCCATAATTTTGTGATGAAGGTCATAAAATATTATAGTCATTATGCACTGATATGTATCACTGACATTCTTAAGGCCAAAAGGAATGACCTTGTAATAAAAAGTCCCCCATGGGGTTATGAATGTAGTTTTGTGTTGGTCTTCTTCAATGATTCTAAATCTGATTATACCTTGAAATGCCGTCCTTAAAGAGATAAAATTTCATGGCTACCATGGAGTCAACAATCATGTCAATATTGGGTAGAGGGAAGTCATCTCGGGAAAAGACTTGTTGATGTCACAAAAATTAGTACATATGCAAATTTAGGAGTTTTCTTTCAGAATTGGTACCATATTGGATATCCACTCAGAATAGTCTATGGAACGTATGAAACCAACATCTAACAGTTTTTGAAGTTCTACATTGACAAACAAAATGAACTTAGGATGCATTTTATGCAACTTTTACTTGGCGGAGTTTTGCATCTGGGTGCACCATGAGGTGATGAACCACAAGGGAAGGGTCTAATCCTGACATATATTTGTAAGACCAAATGAAAACATCTTGGAACTCTATGAGAAGCTCTATGAATGCCTTAATTTATTTCTTTGAAAGGCTAGCACCAAGCTGCAATAGTTTAGGTTGATCATCTGTCCTAATGTTGATAGTGGTGGTCTCTTCTACCAATAGCTTAGAAGTGTCATTATCTTGAAATGACACCATAGGTTTATGGAGATCTTTTGATATTTTGGATGAAAGTCCCCTCTCTTTAATGCCTCAGAAAGGTTTTCACTAGGAGATGTATCCTTTTCTTTCTCTTACTTTTTCAATTTTTGACTCTCTTATATAGCGCCTCATAAAGGTTTTCACTATGTGAGATATGATTTTTATTTTTTCTTTTTTGATTTTTTTGATTTGTGGACTGGAGAACTCAAGGTACTCACCAAAATAGGTAGTAGCTTCAAGGTTTATATGAAACCCTTCTTGTGATCTGACAAGGGAAAAGGGTCTCAAGCCCCGAGGAACTCCTGGATGGCCTCATCATTTTGAAAGAGGTCCATGGAAATATGACATTTTTGATCCTAATCAATAAGGTAAGGGTAGATAGCATCAAGGTTATGGATGGATAAGTCTTCTAAAAATATGGTAGTTTCATCAAGGTTCTCAAAGAGGCTATGTGTGGAACCGGTCTCAACTTTGGAGTTTGAGTCCTCATCACTAGTCAAGACATCAAATATTACGGGCCTCTTTTCAAAGGTCTCATATCCTAGACCATGTTGGTAGAGATTGGATTAATTACAATAGGTTTGAGGCTTCTGTATTATTTTGGGAAAAGTCCTCTACCTTTTTAGTTCATATTCTTCATCATTTTGTGTGCCTTGGTATAGTAGTGGATTTAAAGAATTCAACCATATTATTTTCATATAGCTAAGAGTTAGTGGAGCCTTGAATATGTGCATATTCCAAATATCCATATCACTTCAAAAGAGTAGTCCCTAGATAATAAACTAGAGGTTTCCAAAGGTGGGGAGCATTAGGACGCCTATAGTTAAGGGGAGGATAGTTGGCGAACATGAAAAACATTTTCAAGTGTATACTCACGAATAACTTGATGTGGAAAATTAAATTAAGGTGATGTCTTAGACATGGATGGTTTTGAAGTAGATTTGGAGGCATGCGAGTGCAAGATAATGTTTTAGGATCAACACAAGTATTAACAATGAGGATAACACGAGGTTCGGTGGAGCTATTAGCATATGGACAATAGTTAGTACCATTAAACCTTTCTTCTAGGATTTTACAGTACTCAAAGGGTTTTGCATTAACAAAAAAGGTGAACTCTTTTCCGTTATGCAAGAATTTAATGCATTGATGAAAGGTGGAAGGAACAAATTACATCATGTGTATCCAAGGTCTACCTAGGAGGAGATTGTACGATGTTTCCAAATCCATGACATGAAAAAGGGTTTCAAGAAGTTGAGGGCCCACTTGTATGGGAAGGGTAATGGTGCCAGAGGATTTTCACTCACTATTTTCATAACCACAAATGGTGATAACATTGGCATCTAAGTTTCTTCGCATGACCAAGACAATGTAACATTTTCATAGAACAAATGTTTAGGGTTGCTCCATTGTCGATGAGAAATATTTTGACTTTATGGTTGGTTATGTATGCTTTAATGTATAAAGAGTTATTTTTGTGAAGGTGTGGGTTCAACAGGTTTTTAGGACCGAAAGACAAGATATGAATTTCAGGAAAGGTTAGAAATCATGGTCTAGAACTGTTGGAAATTGAGATTTTTAGGGACACATGCCTCATGAAGGCACAATTTAGAATGTCTTGGAGGTTAGGTGATGATTTTAATAACTCCGTAAGAGATATATGTGTGGGAGTTGTTGCTAATTGATTTAGTAGGTCATATTGATTGGAGGGAGAATATTTAGCATTTGAAGCTGACTTTTGGTTTGATGGAGCCAAAAATGTGGAAACATGAGGCTCAGTGGATGACATGGAAGGTTGGTTAGCCACGATAACCTAGATTTTCTTTAAGTGCATAGTAACCACATTGATTTGATGTTTGCATGTGTTGGTAGTGATAGAAGGAGACACTTCTTTGATAAATGAAATAATCGAGCTAAAGTCGACATTATTTGAAGACTTTCCTTTTTCATTAGTTTTTTTATCTTCACCATGTTTATGGAATGGGTTGAAACCAATTTGATATTATTGTTTGGTGTTTTGTTTGATGTAATATATTCAACAGTAATATCCCCGTTATCGATGAGGTCTTGGATATAGTGACAGATTCGTACACATCGATCAATTTGGTGACTTTCAATGCGATTAAAATCACAATATCTGCCCTCTTTATACCAAGTAGGGTTTAGGTTCCCCTTCAACGAAAGGCTTCATAATAGGGTATGTAACCATATTGGCATTGATGAGTTGGCATAGAACGCTAGAGAGGGGTTCTCCCAAAGGTGTGAATCAACATAATTTTAGGTCAAGAGAAGGGGTAACCTCTTTACTTGAAATAATGAGAGGTTATTTTGATTTATTTTCCTTAGCCTAATTTTTTTGCACATTATGCACATTACGATTGTTTATGACACCATAATTAATAACATTGTGGTTTTGGTTAACATTTTTATATTTTCGTGAGAAGGACCACTATTATTGTGACCATGATGCCCACTATCTTTTGAATGAGGTTTGATTAAACCTTTGGCGATAAGGGATTTTTTGATTTGGGATCCTTTTTTGATGACTTCCTCAAAGCTATTGAGGTAGTGCATTTGCATATGAAAGGATAATTCGCTAGCAAGATTTGGAACAAATATTCTCACTAGTTGTTTTTCTGGGATAGAGCATGGGAATCGGCTTACGATTCCACACCATATTTGTAGGAATTGTGTGAAGGTTTCATTTGAGAATTTTTTGACATTGCAAAAATCCATCATGGTGATTTCAAAGTCTATATTAAAGGAAAAGTGTTTAACGAACTTCTCTGAGAGGTCTGCAAAAGTGGTTATTGAACCCTTGGGAAGGTGTAGGAACTAGTCCAAGGCTTGTCCTCCTAGACTTCATGGGAAAAGATGCAATAAGAAGATGTCACTATATGCCACTTCTTGGCATGCCATGAAAAACTCCTTAATGTGCTCTTGTGGGTCATTTTTTCCCTTATATTTATCAAATTTGGGCATTTCAAAAGATTTGGGAAGGGTACACATAAGATGTCCTTATTGAAGGGGTAAGGACACAATTCATCAAAGTTAAATTATTTTCGTTGGTGTTGCATACTCAAAATCGTGTCTTTCATCATTTTTCATTCTTGAGAAAATGGTGAATTATTTTGTGGGATAAATGATGAACCATCATTCTTAGAATTGTTGTTCTCTTTATTTGGCACATGATGGGTTTTAGATGAATCGTCACTAGTTTTCTTTGATGAATCTTTATCATTAGGTTTAGTAGTGCCTTTAGAAGATAAGATATATAGTTTTAGTTCCATCACCTTGATTTTATCAAGGGATAGTTGGGATCGGGGCTGGAATTAGTAGATTTTCCCTTGTCCTTAGCATTTGTGTTGCTTGGCCCAAATCCATCATTGTTATTTGAGGAGGATGGTATACCCTTTTTGGGTTTAGGTTTACTGAGTAATGTTCTCAAAACATCCTTGTCAAAGTCAAAAGGTAATTTTTCTCCCATCTCAAGGAGACGAAGAAAAATTGGTCCTTGTTTACGCATAAAACATTCTCGATTTGGGCTTGTTCCTCAGGAGAAATGTCATTTTGATGATCCTCAAGGTTTTGGTTGTCTTCATTGCGAGTTTCCAAAATTATTTTATCGCCTCTTCCAAAGGGACTATAATATCTATGTCTTTTTCCCACCATTTTTAAAAGAGGGGGATCAAAGAGAGATGTGATAGATTACTCAACCCTTAGCAACGTGAATGCTAAGATGGAAGAGAGTTTTGTAATTAAGTTTGAAGGTAACTCGACCCTTAGCAAAGTGAATGCTAAGATGGATGAGAGTTTTGTGATTAAGTTTTGAAGGAAACTCAACCCTTAACAAAGTGAATGCTAATATGGATGATAGTTTGGAAGATTTGGACAACAAACCCTTAACAATGTGAATGCTAAGGTAGAAGTGAGTGAGAATGAAGGTGAAGGTAAACTCAACCCTTGGCAAAGTGAATGCCAAGATGGAAGAGGGATCCAATTTGTTTGAATGTTCTTGTCCTCTAGAAAAGTGAATGCTATAGGGGAGGAGTATTTATTGATTAAGTTTGAATGTACTCAACCTATAGCAAAGTGAATGCTAGAATGGAGGAGAGGATGAAAAATATTCGAATGTACTCAACCTATAACAAAGTGAATGCTATAAAGGAAGAGGATTTAGTGATTAAGTTGAAACATACACAACCTCTACCAAAGTGAATGATATAAAGGAAGAGGGATTGAAAATATTGAAGTCGTATGTGATGTGCTAAACCCTTAAAAAAATAAAGTTAAGATGGATGAGGATTTAGTGATGAAAGGATAAGACTCTAATGTCAACAAAATGAATGTTGAGAAAAGAGGTGGTGATGATGTCTAAAATTTAACAAAGGAATTGCTAAATTATAGACATGAAATAGAGTAATGTGTATAGCTCAACAATGATGGTGTCAAACTAAGGGATGTAAGAGGAAGATGAAAATAGTAAATATTTATGAAGGATAAGATGTGAAGGACTTTATTGTGACGAAGTGGAATAAAAATGTTAAGACGTAAGTCGCTAGATGAAAAATTCTTGTGTGAGGACGTGGATATCCACAACTCAAGACTTAATGTCAAAGGGAAAAAGAAAGCTTAAACTTGGAAAATGTGATCCAAAGATGTAAGAATAGAATGAGATAGGGATAAACTCAAGATGAGATAAATATGAAGGAGGAATTTGATGATTTGAAATGAAATATTCAAAAGAGAGAATGAAAATTCCAAAGGAATGGTGTGAGATCAAAATAAGAGAGGCGAAAGAAAGGTCCAAATAAGGAGTATTTGGAAAGGGATAAAAATGGTGAAAAATCCAAATAAGGGAATATAAGGATTTTTGAGAAATGATGAAAGAAAGAACCCAAATAAAGATTATTTGAAGACATAGAGAGAAGAAAATGATAGATCCAAATAAGGGATATTTGGAAAGCATGATGAAAATGAAAGAACGATTCCAAATGAAGGAAAGTTTGGAAAAGAGATGGATGATCCAAAGAAGACTTGGTAAAGTGTAAAAGAGATGTAGTGAATGAATTCAAATGAAATAGAAGTATGTAATAGAATGAAATTAAAAAGAAGTCCAAATAAGGAAAATTTGGAGATTTGGAAAGAATCGAAAATGAGCCCAAATAAGGAGTATTTGAGAGATTGAAAAAGAGACAAGAATCATTCCAAATAAGGAGTATTTAAAAGGATTAAAAGACATGAAAATGAATCCAAATAAGGAGTATTTCCAGAGAATGGGAAAAGAGACGAAAGGAGAATGTAGATACGAGTGTGGAACACAAATTACTACTACGAAAAGAAAGAAAAGAAAAGAAAAATGAAAATAAATTTTTATTTTATGGATGTTTGGGCCTCTACATTAGATTGTCTTAGACAAGGCATGACTTCCTAGGTGGTTCTCTCAACTAGGTGTTAGTAGTATATCCGAGCGAGCATGGTACTATTGCTAGTTTTCAACTTTAATTTACCCCCTTTGAAATAATGATCAAAGATCTTGCTTAAATAAATCAAACTGGGGTCAGCACTACTGGATATCCATGACTCTAATCTCAGATGCATACTAGTTGGTTGGAATGGGGGTATCGGTTTCATCAGCTAGTTCCCTCAATGTGCCGACTACTTTGGGGTTCTTTTCATACTCCTCACAATGAGTTTCATGGCTTAAGATAAAACACTTTCCATAGTTAAGCGGATGGGCAATAGCCTTTTCATCCAGACTTACAAATATAATGTGAATTGTTCATTCTTATCTTGATTTAAAATAAGCCTATCTTAACCACCATTCTTGACCAAGGAAACCTACTGTTAGTAGACTATTTTTAAATTGTGTTCAAGGAAACTTGTAGTTAGTAGTGTGATTGTTTAAAGAAATAAATTCTTTTAGAGCTGGTCCTACAAACAAGAATTACTATGTTTTCCTGAGGTAGGTGGAAAGGACAAGATGATAGAAGTAAGACCACATTTCTTATTTCCAAGATCACTTATAAAGTACGAGGAAAGAACATACACATGATTCTTAATTTAATTAAGAAAAGAAAAGGTTAATTCTTAAAAAGATTCTAAAAATGATCATGTTTCTGATTTCCAAGATCACTTATAAAGTGTGACGAAAGAGCATACACATGATCTTACCGTGATTAAGATTAGAAATAGTGAATTCCTTATTAATGCTTGAAAGAATTAAAATGAACACAGATTTTCAGAGATATAATAATAAAGTAATCTTAAACAGAGGCTAGATCAAATCCAAATGTTGGAAAAAGCATTTAAAAAAAAACACAAAAATGTATGCTAATGCATACGGTAGTATGCTAAGCGTGTACAATTTGAGTGCACTAGCATTACAAAGAACTCTAGCACATGTAGTTGAACATGTTAACATTACAACAATTATCTATATAGTGGAGTGAGATATAGATATATGCATTTTCCATATCTGGAGGCTCGGGCCCCTCTTTGTCTCTATCTATGGGGGAGCCCAAATTTTCGGTCGGTTCATCAGGGGTGGGAGAGTCTATAGATGTAGGGGCCCTCCTCCCCCTCGGCCTATATCTGGATGGAGTAGATGGAGATAGATAGGGGTATCACGTATCCATCCATTCTACACGTGATATGATGTGATAGATATCAATGTCGGTTGTCATCAGTCACGCGCCATATAGAACCTAAAAATAAAAGCATCAAACATAAGAGAAAGCAGTGGAACAAAAACACATTCAAGAGGACGCTAGCACAAGGATGGTAGATGATAACACATATAGTATTAATAGTAGTGTAGGTAGATGGACGTAAATTTTTGTACTTTGAATGGTAGCACACACTGGTTAATGATAATGTAGATACTTGTACACTAGTATAAAGATCGAGAATGCTAGCGCAGAAAGTTATGGAAAGTTAAAAAATGTTAAAAGCATGGGCATGAAGTTATTTTTTTAAAATTTTTATGCATCTTTACTTCACCTGGGAACCTAAAACTTAGATAACAAGGTTAAAAGAAGATAAATAACTCACAAACAATGTTAAATCATAAAAAGATAAACTAGAAGTGTGAAAATAAATGTGGGTGTCCCACTTGGCGTGCTAGATGAGAGTAATGAAAAATGACAAAATAATGAAAGATAAATGAAAAACACAACAATATATCTTCTCTGTAACTTTCTTGCAAACCTCAAGAATATTTTTGAAGCACCTAGGCTTGTGAAATATTAAGATTTGATTGATTGTGGGTGCTCTTGATATTACTCTCTAAAGAGGATTTGTAAATGCTATGAGCTTGGATGCACAAGGATGCAAATGTCAAATTGGTAGAAGTTAGATGTAATTTTCTCAAAGCTTCTAGGGATGAGTTTACAAAGGAAATCACCTACATTTATAGTTGGGGGTAAGGCCATGAAAAGAGGATAGGAGTTTGACTAAGCTCTAGGTTAATAGTTGTAATTACCGGAATAGTAAGTTGACTTGGTTTGTGGATTGTAGATATACATGGGTAATAGACATTTGGAACAACAAAAGTTACATCTAGAAATGTGATTGCATGTACAACCATTTTCCCCCTCCTTTCTAGGATTCTATAATTGGAGTCCAAGTGGAATAGGGAAGTGGAGTTCAAGTGTAGTTAACTAGGATAGGTTGAATTAAATAACTAATTTAATTAGTTATTAATTATGAGGAAATAATTAATCATTTAAATAAATAAATGTTTAATTATATTAGCTAAGAGGTATAGGAATTAATTTAATTAATTCCAAAGGCATGATAGAATTAAATTAATTAATTCTTAGACGGTGTATTTAGAAACATCATAAACATATAATATATCAACATACAATGATAAACAATTATAACTAGTGAGAGAATAAGAGTGACTTAGATGATATATGACTATCTAGATTGGATCTGGGCTAGATAGATGGTGGAAAAATATCGATCCGTAATATATGTTCTTCGATTGGAAAACATTGAATTGAAAGTTATGTCAGATAGAAACACTCAGAAGAGGATAGAATTCCCTGGGTGCTAGTGTCTGAATTGGGTGTTAGTATCCTGGCGAGGTGTGTAGATCTAGTCATTTTAGTATCGATAACGTCACCTTCACTTCAATTTGTGTCACATTCATTTGGTTGTAGGATTCTCTGTCGCACTTGTACCTACAACACAAACCCTAACTACCTACACAAGACTCAAGCACACATTATATGGAATAAACGATGCATATCTTTGAGTCATAATGACCTTAGATGTCACCCCAATGTGATTTTCATTGAGTGTTGCACTACATTTCAGACTCAATGTAGTTTTGGTGTGTGTGTTTGATAGAAATTGCGTCCCTCAAAACTATGTTTCCCTTGTACAAATTACACTAAGATAGCGAGATACAACTACTTTCCCCGAGATGATGTGTGTTATAGAATTCATAATTTACCCTTCTTATGTAGCCCAAATGTAGTTCTTATGTTGATCCTTTTTCCCAAGTAGTAGATACATAGTAATAACCCAATTTTCCCTTAGAGTAGTTAGTAGGTTGTGTATATATGATTCCTTTTCTTAAACTTTGACATTAATAACACTAGAAGATGACCCAAAGTGATCAATACAAACTTAGAAAAAATAAACAAGTGACAAGTCATTTTAAAACATAAGAACATAAATGAAGGGACATGAGTGCACATGACATGTAGTATTTTTCACACACTAGTAGCCATGTGCACTTTGGTACTTCATCAAAAATCCTAAAAGCTCACTTGAAGCACATGTAGCCACCAGGTCCCTCCTTTGTTATGCTTATCAAGATGTTAGCATGCATGTTTAATAACCATAACAATCATTCATACATGAAAATACATCATACCATGTTAATTCAGAAACACATATAATAAGGAAATCATTCATAAATAATGAATATTAAGATTTGAATACCCATCAAGCCATGTTCAAACATAGATATCTTTGCAATCCATACACAATTGTCCATTATAACCATAATTCATAACATAACATAGAAGTTGAATACATTACAATCCATTACATCAATGTGTTGGACCATGCACATACTTATACAGACTCAAGAACAACCATGATCTTCAAAACCTCTCTGTACTTGCTCAACATAAGAACATTAGAACTAAGACCGGTCTCTATTACAATGACAAATCACTTATATTTATAGGGTGGGGATTTACGCTTCAATGCCTACATGCACATTTTCTATTAATATGCTTTCTTACAATAGCTTGCATGCTTTTTACAATCTATGCTTATAATAGATTAAGTTAAATATACATCATACTTTAACCCACTTTAATCCTATTATTAGACTTCTTCCATGCGTGTTCTCTAATTATACAGTGCATGTACTCTTTCCAATTATAGCTCCTTTTTTTGTGTCTTAAGCCATCATACCTTTGTCTATTTTTATACCTTGTTTGGACACCACTCTAACCCTACTTTTCTCTTTTTATCCATATCTTTGTAAAAATTGGAAAAGTCCCAATTCTCATATGTATGTGCGTAAACCTTCATGCGTTGGTCCTTCCTACATGTGCACATCCCTTCACAGATCCCTTACAAATGGTCCCTAACCTCCACATGTGGATATTACTTAGCCATTTTCACTACTCAACATCACCCCACACTAAACTTATTGCATGTCCTCGACAATATTTCATCATACTTATTCCTCCAATGAATAAATCAAAGAATTCCATAGAATAAAGAATAAGGAATATGGTCTAAAACCTTATGGATCAAAGAATAAGTTTACGCCAATATTTGCATGATTGTAATCATGCCTCAGAGGCGGGGAGAAAATATAGGAATTCCTTTCTCAATAGGTTTTCTAACTCTTCCCATTTTGTGAGATCTTATGTGGGTTTCCCTGGTGCTACCTCAACAATACATAAAATTTGATTAGGCACGAGCTCATCAACTTTCTCTTTAAGCTCTTTTACCACCACATCTAACTCTATGACCACTCCTTCCATAACATCCATTCTCGCATGATCATGAGCTGAACCTCATTGATTGTTAACTTAAGAGTTTCCTTCATGGATTTAATTAGATCCCTCTGCATTGATGTCTCCCCCATGATCTTTGTTCTCTCAACCCTGTTACTCGGTGTCCTTGCTTGAATGGCCCTGATCTCTACCTCCTCCTTCGCAACCCATGTGCTCGAGAATGAAATCACACTTTTGACATCTATCAAATTCCAATTTAGTCTTTTAAATGGTATCCTTGACCCCGGTGATAAGTGCATCATTCTCAACTATCTTGGCATCCATGGCATCTTTATATCTCTTCATGGCCTTGACAATTCTTCTTTTGTTGGCCCCATGTGCCACCCTTTATATTGAGAAGAAACATCCCAACCAAGTCTTCAAGATACTCCATCTTTGAAGTATAATCATTCCTAGCTTGGCTCACCAATGTGGGGCATGTGCTTTTGATCTACTTCACTAACCCTCCGGCCCTGTCATATGCCTCCTTGGTCCACTTCTACCCCCTTTCAAATCCTCCTTCATCTGTTGGATTTCATGCTCCTTATCCTTTTTATCCTCTACCATCCTCTACAATGAGTCTCATGGTATCCCCCTTGTCCAAGTTCTTGCTTGTGACTTTAGTTATTTTTTAAACACATTGCAATCCTACTTGTTAGTTAACCTTGCGGGATTGACGATATTAAAATCCTTCCCAGGATGCTTCTTCAATGTCAAAATGGAATGGGACCTTTTACTTATCTCAAATTCTGGATCCTCTACGTGTGTGTGCATGCTCCATGATAACATCTTCTTGGTGCATGAGATCCCTCCTTCATTCATCAGGTCCTAGCCAAACAACCTTTCCATAGGGACCTTCTCTAAAACCTATCCCTCAAAACCTTCAGTAGGATCATCAATAAATGACATATGGGGTGATTGGGGATGTTGTTGCTTTATTACCACCTTATATTTTGTGCACACCTTCACAGGTGTGAATAATCTAGCACTTGATTCTCCGGGATCACCCTTATCCTCCTTCATGACATAAGTGTCATCTCCCACCCCTTGTCTTCCTTGGGATCTTCCTATGTCTTGTACTTCTCCTCTTTGCGCATTGGTACTTTTTCTTCTTTTCATGGGCATTTATTCTGCCCACCTTCCTCTCCTTCCTCCATGTCCTTCTCTGGGATTGATTCTACATGGACTGGTTGTTCCTTTCCCCTTCATCCTTGCACATAGAATCCTTGTGCTCTGCTACCTCGAGACTCCTATTTTTCTTCACCCTTATCTTGAGAAATAATTTAGGCTCTCTTGTACCCCTTTTTAGTCCTCAATAGAATTACCTTAGCAGCCGTCGGTGAAGGAGATCCATTTTTCGGCTAAGAAGATCTTACGCCCTTGATTTCCTTCCTTTTCCTATTATGAATTTATTTGATCTAAAGTGATATCATCACCATCTTCTTCTTCTAAGGTGGAGTGTATTCTTTCCTCCTTTTAGGATCCTTCACTACATTCTTCTTTGGATATTGAGGCATATGTGAGTCACATACCTCAATTTACTTCATGTCCTTCATCTTTGGCCATAGATTGAAAAATATTCTGCACATCATGCCACCAAATTTTATGTTCATGATATGAATTAGGTCAAAGGTATCTAGCTCCATGGTATCCAAGTATGCAAACTTTGAAACGTATCCAAAAGTCTTGTGCAAGGTGTCCGAGTCAACCTTTTCTGTGTCAAAGGTCATGTTCTGTGCATCCTTTATTATGTTAATTGCTCACTTTAAATATTTAGTGGTGAATGCAAATGATAACTTACACCACAAACCCATCTCACCATTGCTTATAATGAAGCTAGTAAGGCTAAAATGTTGCAATACTACAAAATTTTCCCTGCTCACCCACTTCTCCGGGAAACTCCCTTGGCATGCACCATTCATTATCAAAGGCCACACACATCCTCTTGTACTACTTGTACAATTTTTCCTTATAGGGGTTTGTGATTATGCCCTCTTGCATGTGAAGTTTGAAAAATTATACCACGGGGGACTTGTCTTTTGTAAGATGAATCCGCATGTTATCTTGGCCCATCTAGGAAACCAACCTCCCAGAAGATTATTAATAGCAAGATAAACCCCTAGGTTATCTTGTCCCCTTTTTCTATCTATGCCATCTTGTGAATTGTATAATATTTTATTGTGTTTTGTGCACCATCTTATGAACAATGTAGAGGAACTTCCTCTTCACCTCTCCCCATCGCTAGGAAGCACCAAGATTACAACTTACCAGTCAGCCGCTAACCTAGTTGCAGGGATTACAATATTCTCAATACTCATGGCTCGGGTTCCCATGTCATCTGGAGTTTGGTGGGTAAATACTCAATCTTCATCTCATCGCACAAGTCCAAGTCCAAGTATTCACCGGTATCCCATAATCCAGTCATTCTCCCCATCGGATGGGTTGTGATTCTCATATTTCAACCCACAAAGTAAATAGTATTCATGTACCCAGAGACCAGTCATTGGAAGAGATGTACAAGTCTTCCAAAGAAGGATAACTCAAATAAATATAGGAACCCTACCTTCTCTTGGCTCTTCCATACCGATTCATCCATAACCGCTTGATCCTATGCAATTATTGTAGGAAGCTCCTCAGCATATCCTTGTTTAATTCAACCTTGTGCCCTGGTGCCCTATGATTATACTCACTAATATTACATTTCGTAAGCTACGAGGTCCATTGTTGTGCCACAAATACCTCTCTTGGGTATTAAATTTTTGAGAACCAATCTTTTGGTGCGTCCTCAACAATAGGCTTCTTGTTTTACCCCTTTCCCTTGCCTTTAGGTGATGATGTGGTTTTTTTTTGGTGTCATTGTTTATTCCTAAATTCACACTGCAACAACCTTTTCCCTAGGTGTTTTTGATTCCGAACTTAATTTTTATTCAAACCCCTATATGTCAAATATTTGGTCTTCTTTTGCGTTTCCTATCTACTTAATTTTATATCTTTGTAGTTCAATCTCTATGACACCCAAGATTCTACGAACCCTAACTCCTTCAAATTCTAACTCGCAAACCCTAGCTCCACTCGCCCTTCCTACACTTCCACTTCCTCTAATGAAATAGCTCACCAATTGAAGGATTGTGCACTCTACTTATGGTTTACTTCACCACTTGAATTATTACTTCACACTCTTTACTCTAGTGCTTAGTCACTCATTTTCTCAATCACTCAAATCAATTCGAATGCAAGGTAACAAATTACTTGATTTTCCCCTTTTTATAGCTTTTTCGTACTTAATACTCAGGTGACTTACTTTTTGGATTTAAAACACCTTTTTCATCTTAAAGGAGTTTTTGTTTTCTCTACACTTTCAGCTACGTGTAACAATTGTAACCTTCTAGCGTGCCCACTACTCTCTAGGATGTAAACAAATTAGAGCACATTCCCCTGCACCATGACCCATCTTCCTTTGTGCCACATACCGAGTATTCTATCCATTGCTTGCCTCCCTTACGTTGCATTACGCAACCATCTTCATGGTTTTCCAAGTCGAAGAAATTCCTTTCAAGCACCATCATTCCTAAACACATGAAAAAATTTCATTTTTCTCTTGTGCATACCCAATTCTTATCCATCAAGCACCGTTCTTCCATAATGTCGCGCACACCTATAAGCCAACTCCAAGAAAAATACTAGCATCCCAAAATTTCCTTTTTCATGTAGTCACACTGCTCTACCCCATAATAAAAGTATGCATGCTCCTCTGCGTATCAAACCAATAAGTATTAATCAACTCCTGTATGCAAACACACTTATTACAACAAAACAAATAAAATAAAACACGAAAGGGAAATCTACACTAAGTGGAAATGTTGCCTTATTTAAAACACAAGGAAGCTTATTTATAGTAGGGATTCAACCTACTCCCATTAAAGTAATTGAGAAACATTGTGCCATCTAACACTTGTAATTGACATGTGACTAAGTCTAGTACCTTGGTCACTACAAATGGTCCCAATTAATGGAATTTCAAATTCCTTGAATGACGTGCAAACTTGGAGTCATACAGAAGTACCATATTTCTAACTGAAAAGATTTGTTCTTGATATTCCTATTATGCCAAGCCTTGTCTTTCCTTTTCTGTCTTCGACTCCAACTTGCGATGAAACACCTCTCATCTAATTGCATCAATTTGTCAATATGCTAAAAAATACATGTTCATCATCCAATCCGCCTTTGCATGTGCAATACGCATGGATGGAAATATAAATTCCACATGTAATACAACCTCTGCGCCAAATACCAACTAAAAGTGTGTGGCCTTATTCAACCATTTATAGGTTGTTCTATATGCCAAAGTATGAATGATACCTTATCATCCCAATCCTTTCTTCCAAAATCACATATATTCGTTAGTGTCTATCCCAAGATCTTGTTGAAAGCTTCAGTAGTGCCATTTTCCTAATAAAATCTATCAATAAAATTCTAATGGTATCATTTAAAAAATGAGTTCCTCTATCACTCGTTAGACTTAATGGGCACCTATAGCTACCGATAATTTTTCCCAAAGAAACCTTGTTGCTATTGCCACTATGCAATATTTTATAGGCACAACCTCTATCCACCATATCAAATATTCAAGTACATGTGATGATGTAGTGCACACCTATCCTGCTTGCATGGTGGTGAAATAGGTCCTACAAAATCAATTACACATTTTTCGAAATTTTATGCACTTCTTTATAGGCCTTAATGACATCTCATAGCTTCACATGCCTTAAAAAAATCCTTAGTATCCTTATACAGTGTCTCCCACCATAGACTAGCTAATATGGTCTTGTGCGTGGTCCCTTCCCCAACATAGTGTCCTCCTGTGAGGCTTCCACATTCTTCCTCAATAATGGCTTCACACTCATGCTCTAGAAAACATCTGCACAAGACCTCATCTCTACCCATTTTATACAGGTCTCCTCCAATGAGTTGATATGATGCAACATGAATTGCAAGTTGCTTCTTTTCCAAGGTCTTCATTCCTTCTGGCACAAGTCTAGTGTACATAAATATTGTAATATCTTCCAAATCAGCTAGCGTATGGTTCAATCAAAATAATTGGGCATCGGGAATAGTATATTCAAAACATACTCTCCATAATTTATACTTGACAAGTGATTATGTCTAAGATTACTCTTTCTGGCTTTACTATTACTATAAAATCAAATTCCTTGAAAAGAAGTATCTACCGGAAGATGCACCCTTGTAAAATAGGTTTTTTGACCAAGTAATTCAATGCCATGTGATTAGTGTAAAAGATAAATGACATGGCCAATAAGTATTTTCAAAAATTGTGAAGCACACAAATCATGGATAATGCCTCACACTCCGTAGTTGTGTAATTCTGGTCCTACTTGCAAAACATATGGGATGATTCACATTACCTTCCCCTGGTTGCACCAATACTACACCAATAACCATGACAGAAGCATCAATGTGTACATGGAAAAGTTTGTTCCATGAAGGGAAGCGCAAGATCGGTGTGATGGTAAGTTTCTCCTTCAATGTCTCAAGTTCCTGCTGCTGTGTGTCAACCCAATAAAAAATTTCTTTGGCATTGAGAAATTCCTCCAGGGGCATGAAAATCCTTACAAAACCTTAATGAATTTTCTATAGTAACTGATGTGCCCCAAGAATTTGCGCACTTCACTCGATTAATAGTTTATTCCAACCTTAAAATGAGTGCAATCTTAGCAAGGTCTACCAACACTCCTTCCTTAAAAATGACGTGCCTAAGTGAAGTACCAAAGGGAGTGGTAAAAATAAACTTCTTGATGTTGAGGGATATGCTTTACTACTGCATCTCTCAAACATTAATATCAAATTATCACAATGATCTTCCACAAGCCCACAGACGGTCCAATCATCTAGATAAACCTACAAAAAATTATGAATAACGTCTTGAAAGGCTTGGCAAATGATGCACGAGAACACCGCTGGTACATTCTTCAACCCAAATGGCATGAAAATATATGCAAAAATTCCCATTCGGTGGAAAAGGTGGTCTTTTCCTGATCCTTGAACACAATGCACACCTACTGGTACCCTAAAAATCCATCAGTAAATGAATAGATTTCACACCCTGCAACTCCTCCAAGGATCTCCTTCATAAATGACGTAGGAAAAGCGTTTATGACACATGAACCATTGAGTACCATGTATTCAAAATAGATCTTAATATGCCTATATTTCTTGATCATGATCACCATGTTCCTAATCCACTTAGACTCCTCAATTGGTTTAATGATTCCTGACTTAAACATCTTGTCAATATCTTCCCTGACCTCTACGCACATGTTCGGGTTCATCCTGTAAAGCCTCTTCTGAACCGGACGTGTGCCATCTTTCAAATTAATATTCATCTCCCCTAATGAGGGATGCACACCTTTTAAGTTGTGCTAAAATCTCAGAACAAATCTAGGAATTCATGCAACAACTCAATGATCTTCACAACCTCTTATTCGACCAATAATCTCGATAATAGCCTCTTTAAGTGTATCCTCGATGCCAATATTAAAATTCGTAGTATTCATAGGTACATGGTATGCATGTGCCTTCTCATCTATAGATTCCATCACCTCACGTGCACCATCTATATGGCTAATATCCAGTTCTCTACTTATTCATCATTAATGAGGTATACCATCTTCCCTTTTTCCTTCTCTTTCCATGCACAACTTAATAACATATCTTCTATTTCCAACACTTCTTCGTGCACCTCGGGTGATCCTAACAACTGAACAATGAGTTATTTTACTTTTTCATTATCACCTATGGTGATGCACTTCATGATCTGCAAGGCCTCATGTACAAGTGGCTTAGTGGAAAAGTAATCAAAGGTGTGAGTAATACCTTCGATCATGTTGTGTCAAATTATAGTTTCTTGTTTCAACTTGACATGTACATACCAAAGCTTTCACACATTTGCATAGAGTAGAAAACAACTTATGTACCCAAAGGGATGGTGGTATAGCCTTCGTCCTGTTGTCGCCCTCAAAATTCCCCTCTTTTGGAGTCAAGTTTGAAAAATTTGAGTCTATTCCTTGGAGTATTGGATCACATCGATCCTGGCATTGTTTGAATTTTTTCCCATTCATGGAGAATAGTTTAAAAGTTAGGCGTAACAATGGAGTATTTCCCTTATTTTTATTTTCTTCCCGTCGGGAATGATAGGTGTATCTTCCCCATCAATTTTTTCCTCAGCATCCATAGGTAGTGCATGGGCATCTCTAATTGGATGTGGTTTGATCATGTTTCAAATGATAGCGGAGGTCACCACACATCCAAATGATGCAAATCCAAGGGTAGGGTCCAAGAGATAGTCCTCAAATAGGCGCAGGCTTTCCACATGTCCCAGGATCAAAATGAAGGTAAAATAAGCTAAAATCAGCTAAGTATGGAAGGCTCAGTGGATGGTGCCACATGCCTCATCGGTGCAACTTCAAGATTCAAAGATGGGGGTAGTTATCAAACTTGTGCCAATCCTCTATGTGTCCTAGGTCCAAAAAGGGACAGAGCCGATAGTTGAAATTGATTAAGTATGAGTGGTTTGGCAGAGCCTCCATGTGCCTCAATGACACATTTGAAGTAATTCCAAAGGGCCAATCTTCAAATGAACGCCATCTCACCATGTCGGGACTGGTATAAGTAGACACGTATCAACATGATGCCATTTTAGAAGTGAAATCAAAGGGTCGAGTCCCTAAGTAGCGCCACTCACCAAGTGGTTAAAGTCAATGGGGAGACAAAAAGTCCAAGACCGGTGGAAGGAGACACACATCAGCTCGGCACAATTTTAAGAGGTGTTTCTGAAATTGAAATTCAAATGAACGCTAGCCCTCCATATGTCTAGGGGTCAACATAGGTCAAACAGGAAATTGGCCCGACTCGGCTAAGTATAAAGAAACCAGCGGAGCTCTCCACATGTCGATGCTCTGGGCACTTCAAAGGCACTAAATGCAAAAGGTGCTCTCAGGTCCATTCCAATAAATTCCTTCCATGTGGGTGGCCCATATTTAAATTTTAAAAGAAAATCGAGTGCCCCACCACCATCCCGATGATTGCAAGAAGAGGAGCTCCTATTCCTACTACTTCTACTCAAAAGGAAAGCTTTGTTATTTCTTCTCCCTCTACTTCGCTTCCGAGAATTCTTGTCCAACAAATGATAAAGTCTGTTAGATCAAAAGATCCTCCTACTCCTAGTAGTGATTCCCCATCGACATCTAGATCTTTTGACATTATAGACCATCTTAAAAAGACCAAAATTCAGATTTACGAGGCAGATTTATATCAAACCCATCCTAAAGCCTTGCCAAAATGGTTAAATTTTTAAATTATAAATCTAAAACGCCAACCCATTATTCTAAACGCCTTTTCCCACCCCCTCTTCCTCACCTCAATCAAGCCTTGTGGCTGTAATCACTTCCCATAATGAGAAAATTGAACCATTCTATGTAACCCTTCTCATAGCTGGCCATAAACTCAGTAACTATGTCATAGATTCAGGAGCATCAGATAATGTAATGCCTGCAAAGGTAGCCCATGCTTTGGGTCTGACCCTAACATGTACCTTTGGTTCTTGTTATTCCATGGAGAGTAAGAAAGTACCTTTGGTTGGCAGAATTAAAGATGCACAAGTAGCTTTTGCTGCTTTCCTAGAGAAAAGGGTCTTAGCCACCATTTTGGTAGCTGATATTCCTCCTTCATATGGGATGTTGTTGAGTAGAAATTTTTGTAAGGAGGTAGGAGGGGAAATCCAAATGGATTGGTCACATGCCTTGATCCATGTCAATGGGAAGATGAAGAAGCTGCTTCCTAAGAAATAAGTAGAGTATATTGCGCAAAATACAGATGATCCTAAAGCACAAATACTGTATGCAGGCATTGGGCATGGGAACTACATGATCATGTCACAAGAGGAGACAAGTATTCCAAAGGGAGTGTTACTTGATCCTAATGATGTGTGGACTTTGGAGTTTGATGGGAGATACTCTTCAGCTGGTTCTGGAGCTGGTGTAGTGCTCATTTCTCCTAGGGGTAAGGTTCATCCTTTCTCCTTTAAGTTTTAGTTTGAAAATACCAAAAATATTGCTGAGTATGAGGCCCTTATTCTTGGGTTGATCATGGCTAAGGAAATGGGAGTAAAGAACCTTATTTCTCGTGGAGATGCCGAGATAATTGTAAAACAAGTTAGAGACCTTTATCGGGTAAAGAAAAATTGTTGAAACAATATAGGAATCTGGTTTGGGATTCCATCAAATTCCTTGATGCTTTTTCCATTGAATCTAGTTTGGGATTCCATCAAATTCTTTGACAATCACTTGAGATCGAGAAAGTGAATATTTGGAGTTTAGATGCTCCCAAAATGGTCAACATTGGAAAATGATGCACTCGGGAAGAGAAAAATAAGGTGGTGAATCTATTAAAAGGTATGTTGATGTTAAGCTTACTCTTATGATGATCTTAAGGCTTTTCAACCTAAAGAAATGTAACATTTCATTCCTCTAAATCACGGGATCAAACCCTTCAAACAGAAACAAAGGAAATATAATCCAAAGGTAGTGATACAATTTTCAAGAAATACAAAATATTTTGAACGCTAAGATCATCTTCCCCATCCACCATTCAACGTGGATTGCTAATATAGTGCATGTTAGGAATAATGGCGAGATCTAGATATGTGTGGAATTCAGAAATCTAAATCAGGGTTCTTTGAAGGAAAACTACCCTCTCCCCATGATGGACCAATTATTGCAAGTCGTCACGAGGCTCGGAGATGCTATCTATGTTAGATGGATTCTCAGGGTATAATCAAGTAGAGGTTAATACTGCAGATCAACATAAGACTGCCTTTACTACTCCTTGGGGCACCTTTGCATACAAAAGGATGCCATTTGGTCTCATCAATGTTGGTGCTACTTTCCAAAGGGCCATGGACTTAGATTTTGGAATTTTCAAAGGGAAATGCATTGTTGTTTATTTGGATGACTTGACAGTGTTTTCTAAAGCAAGAAAATATCACTTCCAACACCTTGAAAAATATTACGAAGTGTAGAGAGTATGGAATTTATTTAAACCCTAAGAAGTATGTGTTTGTGTCATAGAAGGAAAGTTGTTGGGATGCATTATTTTAAAGGAAGGGAGCAAGACTGATTTGGATAGAGTTCGGGCCATCCAACAAATTCCTCTTCCATCAAGTAATAAAGGTGCCCATTCTTTCTTTGGTAAGATCAATTTCCTAAGAAGATTCATCCCTGATTTTGTAGAACTTACTATGAGCATCACTCACATGATGAAAGGGAAGAAAATTTTGGTTGGTCCTTTGAAGGGAAGAAATCATTTGAGGAAATTAAATAGGCTATTTCAAAGACTCTAGTCTTGGCATGCCCTGACTTTAGAAAAGATTTCATTATCTATTGTTATGCCACTGAAAATACCTTAGCTACTGTGTTAGCCTAGAATAACGATGAATATCATGAGCTCCCAATCGCATTCATGAGTTATGTCTTGAAAAATCATGAGTTGAAGTACACCATGATGGAGAAACATGCTTTTATAGTTGTCAAAGATGTCAAGAAGTTTAGGTTTTACATCCTTAATTCTCATTCTGTGGTGCTGGTGCCTGATACAACAATCAAATCCATTCTTAATCAGCAAGAATTTGGAACCAAGAGAGGTAATTGGGTAGAAAAGGTGCAAGAGTATGATCTTGATATCAGGCCAACAAAGCTAGTTCGGGGTAAGGGCTGTGTGAACTCATTGTTGAAGGAGCTTCCAAGGAGTTGTCTAAAGATGGAGTTGATGTCCCTATTGTTCTGTTCCTCATCTCATTAGATGTATGGTATGCTTTGACATTACTAACTTTATGTCCTATGGAGAGTGTCCATCTCACTTGAGTGCTAAAGAGAAGAGATCCATCAAACTAAGGTCTACACAATATGTTCTATGGGAGAATTCTTTGTTCAAATGAGGCATAGATGGAAGGTTTTTGAAGTGTGTAGATAAGGAGCAACAAAAGAAGTTGTTCTCTAATTTTCATGACCAGGCTTGTGGAGGTCATTTCTCCTCGTCGTCTTAAAAACTCATAAAATAATTCATGCTTTGGTTATTATTGGCCCACTCTATTCAGAGATGCATCAAAATGGGTTGGTAAATGTGAAGCATGCCAAACATTTGTTGGAAGACCTAAGTTGGCTGCTTTACCACTAAAGCCTGTAGTGATTGAAGAGCCATTTCAACAATGGGGTTTGGATTTCATTGGAACTCTTAACCCACCTTCTAGTGTTGGACATACCCATGTGTTGAATACCATAGATTACTTCACCAAGTGGGTGGAAGCCATCCCAATTAAGAGCACTACTTCGAAGTAGTTTACAACTTCATTAAGGAGAACATATTGATTAGGTTTGGGACCCCAAAAAAAATTGTGACTGAAAATGCTTCCAATTTTTATTCTATTGAGATGATGGACTTCTACTATGGGTATGGGATCTCATTTTATCATTCTTCAGATTACTACCCTTAAGGGAATGTACATGCATAATCAACGAACAAGAACTTGGTGAACATAGTTAGAAAGCTTGTGAATGATTCTTAGAGGAATTGGCATAAGAATCTATATGACGCACTTTGGGCTGATAGAATTACACCCAAGAGAGCAATTGGAATGTCCCCTTTCCAAGTGGTGTATGGTGTGGAAGATCAAATGCCGATCACGGTAGAATTTCCAGCCTTGCATCCGAAGAAAACCATTGAAGATTCAAGTTTCAGTAGTTCTTTGGACAAGAGAATTTTTACCTTCGAGAAAATTGATGAGGATAGATTACAAGTGGTTGACAGGATACCAACTCATCGGTTGAAAGTGAAGGATTTTTTTGACAAGAAAGCCAAACCCAGAGTTTTCCAAGTGGGAGATGTTGTGCTGCTTTGGGACAAAAGACATGAGCCACAAAGAATCCATGGTAAGTTTTATTCTCTTTGGCTTGGTCCTTTTAGAATTAGACATTTTCTTTGGAGAGAACTCTTTTTATCTAGATTACATGGATGGTTCTCCTCTCCCACTTCCTTATAGCGGGCGTATTTGAAGTTTTTCAAGTCCTAGGTGACTAGGCCCTTTTGTATATTCTCGTATAATGTTTTTGGGTCGTTCCTTTGCGTTTCATTTTTGTTCTTCCCTTTTGGTTTGTTTTGTTTTGTTTCTTTTTCCTGTCTTGTGTGTGTTTCCTTGTATTGGTTTTGATTTTGAATCTATTGCCTAATGGATAAGGAACTAGTCCTCTTTCCTAGAGTTATCTGCAGTTCTTGATCTTTCCTTGTGTCTTTGTTCCAAGCCAAGTCATCCCTAGAAAGAGCTAGTTGTTGTCGCCCTCAAAATTCCCCTCTTTTGGAGTCAAGTTTGAAAATTTTGAGTTTGTTCCTTAGAGTATTGGATCACATCGGGCCTAGAATTGTTTGTAGTTTTCCCATTCATGGAGAACAGTTTAAAAATTAGGCATAACAATGGAGTATTTTCCCTTCTTTTTAATTTCTTCCCATAGTCGGGAATGACAGGAATATCTTCCCCGTTAATTTTTGCCTCAGCATCCATGGGTAGTGTGTGGGAATCTCTAACTGGATGCAGTTTGATCATGTTTCAAATGATAGAGAAGGCCTCCACACATCCAAATGGCACAAATCTAAGTGCGGGTCTAGGAGACAATCCTCAAATAGGTGCAGCTTTCCACGTGTCCCGGGATCAAAATTAAGGTAAAAAAAGCTAAAATCGGCTAAGTATGGAAGGCTCAGTGAACGAAACCATGTGCCTCATCGGTGCAGCTTCAAGAGTCAAAGATGAGGGTAGTTCTCAAATTTGTGCCAATTCTCCACATGTCCTAGGTCCAAAAAGAGACAGAGCCAATCGTTGAAATTGACTAAGTATGAGCAGGTCGGCGGGATCCTCCATGTGCCTCAACGATGCATTTAAGAAGTAATTCCAAAGGGAAAATATTCAAATGAGTTCCATCTCACCACGTCAGACTGATATAAGGAGACACGCATTAGCACGACGCCATTTGAAGTGAAATCAAAGGGTCAGTCTCCAAGTAGCGCTAGCTTTCCACATGGTTAAAGTCAATGAGGAGACAGAGTTGGTCATTGAAAAGTCCAAGATCGACGGAAGGAGACACGCATCAGATCGACGTAGTTTTAAGAGGCATTTCCAAAATGGAAACTCAAATGAATGTTAGCTCTCCATGTGTCTAGGATCAACATAGGTCAAGTAGGAAATAGGGCTGACATTGGCTAAGTATAAAGGAACCGACGGAGCTCTCCACATGTCGATCTGGTGCAGATTAAAAGGCACCAAATGCAAAAGGTGCTCGCAAGCCCACTCCAATCAATTCCTTCCACGTGGGTGGCCCAAATTTAAAGTTGTAAAAGCAAATCGAGTGGCCCATATTTTAACTGGAAAAATAATGTAATGGCCATAAATTTGAACCTGGTTTTTCCACCATTAACATTTCTTTGCGAATCAAGAATTCGAAAGGGTACGAGTGGTTGGAATAATTTGTAACTATTTCTTATTTGATTGAGGAAGTTGTAACCTTTTCTTGTTTGTTCGAGGAATTTGTAACCATCTCTTGTAAGCTATATCATGGGCTCTCAAAGCCATTGTACAGAGTTGGAATTTTGATATTATGAAACTATAACTTCAAATTGGAAGAAATCAATACAAAGGTTTTCCCCTTTTTCCTCTATTTTCTCTTTCCTTCTTTCTCTGATATGTGAATCATTTAATCCTTGGATGCTTAGAAACTTTGTGTTCTAGTTTATACAATCTCAAGAAATTTGAGTCTGTGGATTGTGCCCATTATAACCGTGAATGGTTCTGCTCTATATCTCATTTTCTCAATACATATAAGGGCCATCTCTGCCATCTCTTTTCCATGAAAGTATTGTCTTCTTCTACCTCCCCCTCACTTCAAGTCTTCTATCCTCATGTATTGATGACTTTTCATGCATAAAACATATTTCAAGATATCAGAGACCACCATTAAATGAAAGATTGTGTATTTGTACATAGGTTTTGCCCTTGATTTTAATAAGGGAACCTCTCCCATTAAAGAAGAGGGACTTGCTTGTCCCTTGACTATGGTTTCATTCTAAGTGAAAATCTAAAACCCAACATGTCCTTACACCCATTTTATCTCACAGTTTTGGATATGTAAAAAAGTAGGAGTCTTTCCATCATACTTGTGTATAAGAGAGGGAACTTTACTCTTAGAAACCTTATTAACAAGGCCACTCTTACATATATCCATCTTTGTGTGTTACCCACTGGTGTGTGCTCTGTTCCATGTAAGGTATAGACCATCATGTTCCATAAATCTCCCTCATTTTTCCACTATTCCTCCATCACACGTGGAAATGAGTTAGGATTCTCTTATCCAGTGTACCTTGGTAACTGAGTTATGCCAAAATACCTAATCATGTGTGGCCTAATCAATTGAGTGACTCTTCCCTTGACCTCATGACCTACTATTTCATATGTGTCATGGGATCAATTATCACAAACAACACTGGTAGTGTCACCGACAGATTGTGTGTAATCCCATTGAAGTACACCCTCTTTAGATGGTTTCACATTCTCAGGGTTGCACACTATTTGTGCATGAATCCTATTGAGTTATTTTTAGTCACACACTCAATGTAGGGTACAACCTTCACATCATCCAGGGGTATGACAATTTGCTCTTCATTGTTATGAAAACGATATATCTTTTGTTTAAGCATAGGTCTCGCATTGTTTGCATAACACCAAGGATGCCCAAGGATTTCTAGGAAATTATATACCTCAGCAAGCTCTAATAATTCAAAGTCTCCTATGAATTTTTATCCTTGAATAATGATTGAAGCATTATTGAGTACCCTAATGGGCATGACCCTTGTCTTATTTTCCATGTATAGCACATTAGAAGATGGATGCAATTTTGGCCTTCCCATTTGATTTTAGGCATATAAAGTGAGAAAATTGACTCTGCACTTAGGTCAATTATAATATTACTCACCCGCCAACTATCTATTACCGCATCTAGTGTAATTTCCTTGCTATACTCATGGTATTGTGGTGGTAAATTCACATGAATTATCTAACACTTGTGCTCTACTCCTACATGCAATACCTTCTCATGCATCCATTATACTAGCAAGGGGATGATGTTCTTCTTCTGCAACATCCTACATACTTCCTTTAAGTCATATACATCCTTCTGCAGAAGCTCAATGTTCTTTGCGCATTCCCTTTCACACAATTGTTCCTTCAGGCATTGGATCTCACCTTACAAGTCTCTGATGACTCATATTTTTTCTTGGTAGACCTCTTATTTATGGGATGCATCTGGATACTTAACATTTATAATATCCTCCCTCATGATAAGGGGATTTTATTTAAGAGGCTCCCCCAAACGTGCTACTCGTCGTGTATGTGTAGTGACTAAGAAATATTGCAGTTCGGGTTAATTGTCTTCTTAGGCACCAAATGTTTATTCTTCATACACTCTACCTTGATCATCCTGGTACCTTTTTCCTTCTTTTTTGTTCTTACACATATTTTCATATGGGTCTAGACAATCTTTAACTGCGTGCCTTCTACAAGTACACACAGACCTAATTCTTGGGACACTCATGCTGATAATGATATGGGGACCCAAAAGTATAACAAGTCTCATGCATGAACATTCCTCTACCACCATAACCTCTTCTCCTATATCCACCTCAGAACCCACCATACACATTGTGCCCTTTATTAGGCTAGGTTTCCTACACCTAAGATCTACTTACCACAATGGTCTGTCACAATCCAGTCTCGCATGCCTCATGAATATGGTCAATAAAATGGTAGTCAAATGTATCATGGGTATGTGCACCACAAATATTTCCATACATATATATGTTTTTCATCGTTGTGCACCTTTAAAAGGGAGAAATTTTAGACATCATGATTCTCATGGAAAATATCACAAGAATTTAATAGTGCGCACACATTCATACGTGGGAAACCATCCTTATTATGCCCTTCCATGTCACAATCAATACACCATAAACCACTACGTGTCTCATGTTTTGAATTGGTAGATAGCTTCTCCAATTTTTAACCATAGCTACTATTTTCACCTCTAGGAAAGGGCTTACTCTAGTGTTTGCACTCCCAACTACTTCAACACATATAGTTAATTCCAAAGCCTTACACAGACCAGTAAATGTTTTATGTGATAAGGCCCTTCAAAACAGAGTCAACAAGTCTTCAAAAACAACCATGTATGTTGGATTTGATGAATATCATAAGATATTTTAGACAAGAGAGTTTTAAACTATGCATCATACTCCCTCACACTATTTAAAAAATCCTAAATAATTTCCTTTAACGCGCTAATAATCTGTTGCTCAAACTTAGGAATGTGGAATTCAAGTAAAAAAATGTAGCACATAATGCATCATAAACCACCACAAAGATATGGTGTGGATCATATTTTCTATACCAGATATGTGTGCACCCTTGAAGTGTGGTAGCAAATTGACTTGTAATGGAACCAAAATGTAGTCTTTTTTTACCCACTAGTAGCCATGCATGATGGAAATTCATCCAGATAATCCTAGAAGCTCACCCAAAGCATGCGTAGCTGCCTGTGTCCCTCCTTTTTTATGCCCTTAGATCTCCATAATAATTCACACTTGTGTACGTGATCAATCGTATCCTCTACACCTCTATACTCTGACAAGTGAAGAGACATATCAAAGAACAATTGAGATGTTGTCTGCTATGGTTGTTGAGGTGGTGTTTAGGATGGTTCTTTGTGGTTCCTAAACCTCCACCATGATTCCCTTTGTGTGGTGGCTGTCCTAAACCATCTGAGCCTCTCGTCATGACTTGCGGCCATGTAGATGAACTCCCTTGTTTCCTAGTTGTTGTGCTAAACTATATACCCTTTGTGTGTGTTATAGCGACACCTATTAGGTTTCTTCCAACAAGATGTATACCAATGCTCTATCTTGATGACATGCCTATAAAAATACCTCCAAAATTACTTGTTCCAAACAATGATGCTTGCTTGAGTACCATATGCGCATCCTTCATCTACCGCACCTCTTGAGCGGTAACTAAAATATGTCTACTTGTGTCTCCTACCCAACGTGGAGATTATACTTGCTCACCTTCACTATGATTCTCTTATATAACCTTTGGATTCGGAACACCTTGAGCAAGGGCTAGGAGGTCAGGTTGGATTAGATGCATGCCCACTATTCCCATTCTCTCCTTATACTCACTCTTATCGATTCCGATGGGGTATCTCTACTACTCTTTCCCAATGTTGGAAGGATATGATACCATGGTCCCTCTCCTTTTTGGGGTCCTCATCACTTCAAGTTATTCATCCTTCTTCTTTACCTCAATGCATCATTAACCACCTCTCGCCGCATATTGTTATACCTCAATCATCTTTCCTCTCTCTATCTTTCTTCCACCAAGGTTTCGCCATCCTTCCCAAACCTTCTCCTTCCCCTACGTGTGGTGGGGTTTTAGCTCACCATAGGTAATTTCTCCATTCCCAATTCCACCATCAGGATCTTGATAGCTAAGGGTGTCGCATGTAAATAATATCCTATTTGCTTATGCAAGAACTAGAACTCTGCTTCCTCCGGATAAGAGTAGGTTGAAATTGCGTATTCTAATGTATAGGTGAACAACACACCTTCCAACCAATGATCCAAAGCTTTAGTCCACAATTTTTATGAATATGAGAGTGCTCAGTAGTCTTCATGCATCCAAGCTTTCTTTCCTGGTGGACACTTATGCTACCCACTTAAACTACTAACCACCTGTACAACTCTACTAGGAATAAACTAAATAATGTCTCATATAAGATATCATATAGATTATCTTCCACCCAATTTCACACATTAAATTCAGGTCCAGTGCTATATCTCTGTGCAAAAGCGTCTTGGCCGTCTTCTATCCAAATTTCAATACTCTCCAAAGATAATCAAACGCTGTCTGCGTCGCATGCAACATCCTCGGTAGATAGATTAAAAGAGGTCCGGAAACATAATTAAAATGTACTATTTTTTTACCCACTAGTAGCCATGCGTCTTTAGCACTTCATCTAGAAAACCCTGGAAGATCACCTAAAGCGCACATAGCTGCTGTGTCCCTCCTTTGTTATTCTTATCAAGATGTTTGCATGCATGTTTAATAACCATAAAATTCATTCATATAGGAAAATACATCATACCATGATAATTCAACAACACATATAGTAAGTAAATCATTCATAAATAATGAATATTAAGATATAAATACCCATCTAACCATGTTTAGACAAAGAAATATTTGTAATCTAAACACAATTGTCTATTATAATAAAAATTCATAACACAACATAGAAGATGAATACATTATAATCCATTACATCTTTGCGTTGGACCATGCACACACTTATATCTGATTTAAGAACATACATGATCTTCAAAACCTCCGTAGTCTTTTTATTTCTTTCTCAAGCCCTATACACACTTCGACACATCACTCGGATAGATCCGAGTGCTCATCTAAAGCGTGCGAATGTACCAAGTCCCTCTTTTATGTCAGATTTCTCAAGGAGTTAACATGCATAAACATACATTCCATAACTATAACCAATAGATCCATAAGCTCAATTTGGAAACACACATAAATAAGTAAACATACAATTCACATAACCACTAAGATCAAATTCACCATATAGTTACCAGTAATAGAGACATCAACAATAAATATCCAACCACAATGATCCATTATATTAATCCACAATAGTGAATACATATATATGACTATCATAAGTTAGGCATGCTCATAAACCAACAACATAACCTTACAAATCATTCCTCATCTAAACCATACAAATAAATACACACACACACACACACACACACACACACACACACACACACACACACACACACACACACACACACACACACACACACACACACACACACACATACATATATACGGGGTGGGGAACTTTCCCTTCACCACCCATGCACTCTCAAAATAGGTTGCATGCTAAGAATAGCCATGCCATTGCTACAAGATATCTATAGAAGCATGCAAGCTTCATCTAATAATAAATCATATATAGTTAACTTCTAGTTCTAATCCTATTATTAGCTCCATTCACTGTTTGAACTACAAGTTATTTCCTAAAAATAGACTCTTCTTTACTACCCAAACCTCCTTGTGTGTCGCATACTCCAAGTCTATATTTAGCTCCACATACCAAAAATTCACCAAGTCTTCTACCTTTCTGAATAATTTCTCACTCACATCTCTTTAGTGTTTCGTGTGTAAAACCACATCCTTCCAAAGGCGCTCAACATGTCTATCCTTTCGCGCGCTTTTCTTCGTAGCACTTCCACACACGTGTAAAACTCGCATACTTCAAATACTTAGCCATTTTCCTATGCCCAACATTACCCCACACTAGGTATGTTGTCTTTCCTCGAAACACTTTGTTTGATCACCCAAATAATGATAAAGAATACTTCAACAATCAAATAATGAAAGAATATTTTTTCGGATATGCCAAATAATGAAATAATCCAAGTTCTACTATGTAAAAAGGAGGGGGAATTCCTTATTCACTAATTCTTCCAATGTTTTCCACCCCTCTAATTCATTGCTTTCTTGAGTAAAGGTATCCCCTATAATGGCAAGTAACCTCTTCAAAAGTCAGATCCTCACCCTTAGCTTTAGGTGTGTCAACCAGAGTCTCTAATTGTTTTCCTACATAAGTTAGCACGTCCATCCTACATGTAACTTATGGGTAAAGTTCCTTCATCTTATTTTTAATCGAGGCCCTCAACGAATCAATTGCCTTTGTGCTTCGCTTCAACCTCCACCAAGATTCTTTCTTGTTCCACCCTATTTCCTTTGTTCTTTGCCTAAAACTCTTTCAGATCTACCTCATATTTTGCAACAAGTAGTCCCACTACATGATCTCTATCATCACAATTGTCATAGAAAACTTCTGCCATGTGAGCTACTACTTTCAATGATTCAATTAACTCAGTGTATTGTGTTATGGTGGCTTCAATTTGTTCTCTTTCTTGCTATTTCTACCATGTCATAAATTCTTCTCGCATATTCTAATACAAGGGTGGGTGTTGAGTCATGATTATGCGTGTTAAATATTCCAGATAATGGAAGGTAGTTTCATACTTGGTTGCATCAGGAGGGGCCAAATCTGGGCGCGCTAGTAAGATCACATCAGCTATATATTTAACCTTTTTATAAGCCGTGCACGTCCACCCTTTCTCATCCCTTAACTCCTATTTCAACTGCACAATAATATTTTCCTTCTCCTTTATCTCTCTATCCCTTTCTCTTATCTCTTTATTTTTCTCCTCTAGCTCCCTTTGCATAAACCGTATATTGTTGTTCTTGTCAAAAATCCTAGAACCCACCTCCACCGATAGCTTGTTAAGTGTGTTACACACTTTTTCATTTGTCAATTGCTGGGAATCAACTATCGATACATCTCTCTTGAAATTTCTGAGTCATGAGTATCCGTGAATGAACGAGCACTCACTTCAAATTCTAGCTCCTCAATATGTGACTCAAGTGCCCAAGACAACATCTTCCTTGTAGTAGCGCATCCTCCTTATTGAATGATGACCAAAAAATAGTTGATATGAAAATACCATGCTCTAATACCTTATTGGGATCTTAAACATACGTATTATAGGCCCTTGTGGGATGTACATTCATCTCCTACTGTCTATGAACACCCTTGGGGAAACCTACAACAAGGTTTGATTCTCCACCCATGATCCCTTCCTATGCACTATGCACCACCTCATGCTCCACCAAGTGTTCTATAATCTCCGTGACCTCTTTTTATACTACTGCACTATAGCTCGGGGTGGGAGTGAACCTATCCTCATGCTCTATAATTGTCCGGGTTTCTATGTAACATGTGGGTTGGTCGTGCCAACACCCCCTACATCCATATCCATTATATGTGCATCCTCAAAGTGCTTGCTCGGCCCTTTGAATATGATTCTTCGACGGTATGCACCTATGGACTCACCTTTCTTACCGAGATCATCCTCACTTTTAGCTTTGTCTTCTACCTTCATAATCTTCATCTCCTAAAAGTCTGAGCTAGGGACTATTTTTTGTTTCTTCTACACCAGAGACCTTCCTCTTGCAGGCTACCTTCTAACATAGGTTCTTGTACACTCGCATCCTTTTGTTCGATATCTTCCCCATAGGTGTGCTTGGAACATGAGGTCTATCCTCGCCCGCCCCTTCACTCCTACTGACAAAAGGAGTCTCTTCATGCCCTCGTTTATTTGGTTTAACATTCTTCCATGCAGAGGGCTCCTTAGAAACACTTACATCATCCTCCACAAACACTGCATCAACAAACTAAGGCCTTAGATAAATTTATATTCTTGTTGCATCCACTGAAACTATTGGTAATGTAATCAGTTTCAATAAATGTATGCTTTTACGATACATAATGCTCTTCATAGGTGCACATCTTGGGTAGACAAGTGTTCTAAGCATCTCATGGTGCTCCTTATCCACTTTGCTCAGATCAAATCTTAATTTCTACACCTCCTTAAACCTATTCACAACACTCTAAAAGTATTGCACTGTAAAAGAAAACAGGAGTTTGCACCATGGGCTTTTAGTATCATCAATTAATGTAAACCTCCCAATAAAAAACTGTTGATAGACAATGAAATCAACAACTTCCTCTATAAGAGTGGGAAACTTAGTCAGAATTATCCACTCTACACCGAACACATCACACATCCATTTATACCATTTTTCCACACGTGTGTTGTATGTTGGTGTCACCGTATCACATGTATACTTAGCAAACCATTTTAGGGGAGGGATATTTTATAGGATACTCCCATATCTTTTCTTTCAGCCCATCAGGCACCCCAATCTCTAGAGAACACTATCACCAATAAGATGTTTCCAAACATAATATTATCACCATTGTGCGCAACATCAATGATATCCTCTGCTATAAAGGAAGAAATATTATATATGGTTCCTTCTGATATTTTCTTGCATACATACAACCATATTTTATTCACTTGTGTCCATATTTCTTGTCCATTCATCTTGGTGAGTAAGTGTGTGGCCATCCTCATGATAAGATCATTAATCTTAACAATATCAAATGCATGCCCTCCTTTCTTGTACTCAAACTCCACTGCAGTTTTCTTTACCTCGACATCATTAGCTAAGTCATCATAAAAAGAAACCCCATAATTAATCAGGCCAATATACTTTTCAATTAACTGTGTGGTAATGCGCATCCTTCTACCTATAAAATAGAAATATTCCTCATGTACGCGTGACATTAACCATTGATATAATCTCTCAGGCTTCCCAAAGAATGGAAGCTCATATAGCTGCAATAGTCTATCCTTCTTCAACAACCTCTTCACCTTATCATCATATATCGACTTATCATCCAAGGTTCTTTCCTTCATCAACTCAACAAGTTCTATTGCCATGTCATGCCTTTGTCACAATCTGTTTGATGGTTATAATCACTTATGACCATGCTCCTAACATGAGATACCCACTCTTTTCCCATCAATACTCCATCTAGGTACTGCATCTCTGAGTACCATTCCTCCTGAACGTCTAATGTAGGGGTCATATTTTCTTTTCCCTTGCCCCTCTTCTTGAATGAAGTTACTTCTTTCCTTGGTGCCATTTTGGTCATTCAAACTAAAAATTTCACCTTGTGCCTTACTCTTCCTTAGTATTCTAAGTATTTATCCACTCACCCTTAGCGCAATACTAGCATACTTTGTCATTCAAATCATGTATGTCGTGCCCTAATTTTCAAAACCCTAACTAGAGAAGTCTTGTTTCCTTCAAAATCCACTTCACTTCATCTCAAACTATGGGGTCCCCTCCACTGGAACTCTCTCCTCACACGAGCATGTCCTTCTTCACAGTCTAAATCAATATTATTCAACGTGACACATGATTTTTCACCAAATTTCTCAAGTTTTCCCTAGGTCACACATGAGCACTCACAAATTCGATGCAAGGTAAGGTTAAAATGAGATTACCCGACACGCTATTTATAGGTTTTCAAATTTTTCCCGTATTCATTGCTTGCCAACCACCAAAGTAAAACGCATTTAATTCAAATTTTCCACTTTTCCCACCTTTTCCATAGTTCCCATGGTGTTTAACATGCACGTTAATTGTGCACTCTAGCCGCAAAATTATAGCACACAAACTACGTTGACTATAGACCTCCTTTCACACATTCTATACACCGAAGTACATCAACCTTTATGCCTTATACCATGTAGCTATCCATGTTGCTGCCTACTTCTGTTAAACTACGCACTTACCATATGTGGATTTTCCTTTTTATTTGTCCTCATTATCACCATTTTTCTTATGACACCTTACCACCATTCTTCAGGAACTAATATCACCAATGACACGTACGCTCCTTTAGTACTTAGGAATTTGTGAATCTCAAATATCTTCCGTGTTCTCTCAATTTCCTCCCACCCCACACTAATTGTATGTGTGGTCCTCTACGCATGAACTCACATAGATAGTAATATGCTATAGACGTGTAAGTGCGTTTATTACAATAAAACACAAAACGAGATTCACAAAACATAACAATGATGAAATGAAACACATATAAGAGAAATGCATTAAAGGGAAACCTAATCTAAATGGAAATAATACCTTATTAAAAACACCAAGAAGACTTATTTATAGTAGGGCTTCATCCTACTCCCATTGAATTAACTAGACAATAAAGTTCCAGCTAGTGCCTATAACTGGAAAGTTCCTGATTCCAATATTTTTATTACTACAAATGGTCCCAACCAATGAAATTTCAGCTTCCTAGGGTAGTGCACAAACTTTGAATCATACAGAAGAACCATCTTTCCCACCTCAAATTCCTTTTTCCTAATATGTTTGTCATGCCATGCCTTCTATCTTGATTTTTTTGTCTTTTGACTCCATCAAGAAATGGAACGTTGCAAATCTAACTTCATCAACTTACATATGCACTCTTCCACTACTTGTTCATCATCTAGGCCTCCTATGGACACAATACATAGAGAGGGAAACATAAACTCAATAGGTAACATAGCCTCAATGCCAAATACCAAATGAAAGGGTATGGTCATATTTTACCTCTTATAGGTAGTTCTATATGCCCAAAGTACAACATAGACTTTATCATCCCAGTCCTTTCGTCTAACATCACAAATATTTGTTAATGTATGGCCTAATATCTTGTTGAACGCTTCAGCAATCCCATTGGCTTGTGAGTGATAGGGTGTTGTCTTGTGGTACACTACCATAAATTATGCCAATAAAATCTTGATGGTCTCATTCAAAAAGTGTGTGACCCTATCACTTGTAAGACTCAATGGACATCCATACCGACTGATAATGTTCTCCCATAAGAATCTTGATGTTATAGATGCAAAGGCAATCCTTTGTAGGCACCGATTCTAAAACCTTATTAAATAATTTGTAGAAGTTATGATGTAGCACACACTAGGCCTATGCGTGGGTGGGGAAATAGGACCCACAAAGTTAATTTCCCATTTTTCAAATGTTTCAAAGGTGCTTGCATGTTTGGCCTTGAAATATTGGATAAGTACTAAAGGGCGCGTGTGCACATGACCAAGGAGAAGAAGGGCACTCATGTGAAAGTGCACATGACAAAGAGGTTTAAGAAGGGTTTAGGAGAAACCAGGGCGCGTATAGAAGGCAGAACACGAGATCAAATGACTTAGTCATATTCAATATTCTAGAGGCACTTGAGGAAAAACATGACACGAGTAGGCATGCTTTGAGTAAATAAGGTGCTAGCTTGGAACCTTATATGTTAAGAAAAGGATGTTCCACGTAGGAATATTCCTAGAAGACATCATTATAGAGAGTGGAGGGTTTACAAGGGATAAACATTCACCATTAGAGGACCACATCGACACTTGGCACGCATTCTGTTTAGAGAGAAGGTGTGGTGGTGGGTGCTGATCCTATAACAAGAGATGTTCATATTAGAGAAAGAAGTACCGGATATCATCTGAAGACATGAATAAGATATTAGAGGTAGAGAGAATGCATTGAGAGTAAGATGTTGAGTAACAGAGAGTTGTAGTAATGATAGGATTTAGAGAACTTAGTGCTAAGGGTTGTGAGGGATGTCATGAGCCTCTATATGGCACTAAGATCTATAACAGGGGTTAAAATGGGAGGGTAGAGCTAGGGTCTCATGCTAGGAAATATCTATAGGGGTTGAATCTCTATCATTTAGTATGTATGGTCTGTGATGACATATTTTGATTGTAATGTGGCTACCAATGAATATATATAAATGGGTTCGTTTTGTATATCATGTTTAAGGGTGTAAACCCTTGTGTTATATGACCACCATGACTCAGATCTAGTTTATTATGCTTATTACATTGTTATTAAGTTTCTATAATGCATTGATGTGTGTATCTATAAGTTGTCCATTCAACTTTTCTTTTAACTAAGTAAATGTACTTCTCATTTTGCAATTCACCCTCCACTAATGACATAACCTTCTCACAATTATGATGCAACATAGAATTCACCAATACAAGCCCAAGCATGCTGACACATCACTTAGCCTAGACTGAGTGCTCACCCAAAGCGCATAAAGGTACCAGGCCCCTCTTTAGGGTTTCGTTGTAGGATGTTAGCATGATGAATACTTAAGGCATTCAGATCAATAAATAATATATCATTCTACAGTGCATGTTCAGATCTAGATCTAGAGAATAACAGACTTAAAAGATAACCATGATGAAATAAAACATGCAATACTAAACTATAACCATGATAACACCTTGATTCAGTCCATAATATCCATTATATTAAATTTAGTAATACACAAAAGCTTCTTTATAATAATAGTAGCATACGCTCATGCGCGTATCAGATTTGGTAGCATAATATCACTATAACATAGTTCTCTCTCTCTCTCTCTCTCTGCTTACACAATTCAATACATATTTATAAGGGTGGGGAATTTCCCTTCACCACTTATCTAATACCAAAATAGGTCGCATGCTATTATTAGCCACGTGCCATTACAAAAATATCCACACATGCAAGTGCACTAACAATAGACTGCTTTTAGTTAACTGACAATAGTAGATCTATTCCCGCATGTGTCCATGTAAAGCACTTCGTAGCTGATCCTCCAAAATAGCCAATGCATGTCATGCAAGTCTTTGACTAGTTTGTGTGCTCTCGCATGCTATCTCCAAAAATAAATCCTCATCGGAAAATGGCTAAGTCCCGAACCTATTTCTATTCTTCACGCGTGATCCTTTCCAATACTTCCGTGCCTTTGAATGTGCTCTGATCTCTTGCACGAACCTTCTGTATTTCCTTTACTAAGTTCTAGATTTTGAATTACCAACATTACCCCACACTAGTTACATTTCCACCCCATAAATGGTTGTCTCCAAAATGAATCAAAGAATATGAGTAGAAGAATAGAAAGAATTTTGATAAATAAAAGAATGTCTTTACCCTACAGTATCTTTTGCTTCAACCTAAATAATTAATTCTGGATATTATTCTTTTATTTCCACCTCTAGAGTCTACCAATCATTGAGCGCAGCCTCTGCCTTCTCTAGAATATCCACTGCAATTGATTCTAACTCATCCTTTGTAATCTCTCCTTTCTCATTCTGCAAGACCAACACAATGCTGGACATGGCAGTCATTCTCCCTTCTAACAGTCCATCTTTTGTGCGATGAGTTTCCCAAGCTCATCCAACCTTTCCTTGTGTGGTTCTTGAGCTATTGTAAGGGCCTCATGCTTCTGTTTGACAAGCGCTAATCATTCTGCATGGCCCAATGTTTCATCTTTCATGGCCTTTAGGACCTCATTGTCTTCCAAAATGGTCTTGGTCCTTATAACGGCAGTGTTTGCACGTACAAATATTCAACGCTTGATCCACCTTCTTTAGTTCCTCCTGCAAGATTTGAAGCAACCCTCATATGATGAAATCTTCGCATCTTTGAAGCATTTTCTCATTCTATTTCTGTGCTAGATCTTTTGGCTTTGGGCATATACTGAGGTTCATCTTCAAGCACTAAGTCCACCAATGTACTTACATAATGTATTTCCGAAGGAAACATCTTAGGTACCTTTGGCTCTAAGTGTGGCCTAGCCTTCATGACATTGTCCCCAATCTCCTCTGCCATGCTGATAAAAACAATGTTCTTCTTT